>JAXQQM020066969.1:0-64928 GCA_034641835.2 Pinus albicaulis | reverse complement strand
GCTAGATCAGGTCAAAGACAAATGCAACCATAGAGAGAATCTAGGGAAACTTGGTAGCGACGAGCATATCTCAACTCTAAGGAGAAACTATCACTCATCAAAGCATGTTCAGAAGGTTGAATTAAAATTTAAATTAAGCATACATTCATCATAAGCAAATGATTATCAATCAACTCACAATGTCACACACAACAACAACTAGATTTAATTATCAATAACAGAATAGCATACATCTACTCCATAGATTCTATTACAGTCTGACTCAGTACAACAGAGTTCTCATAGAGCTCTCCTAAGGCTCTGCTCTTTCCTATTGGCCTCTCGCCACACTAACCAACTCCCTAGCTTCGCTGGCTGACTACCTATTTGTTCCTCCGCCAGTGTGACTGTCAGTCCTTCATCTTTTCCTGCTCTGCTGCTTTCTTATTCTTATTTATTACTGGGAGTTCTACTGATTGTTCTTGTATCCCATATCTTCCATCTGCATTGTTCTCTGCTAATGTCGTGCCACCTATCTTCCGGATTTCTACAATCGTGACAACTCCCTGTCTACCTTGATTGTGTTCCACCACCTCTTCTCCAACCCACCGCAACTCAAAATATTTCTTTTCCAAACAAACACCTCAATAGGCCCCGACCACACGCTATTGACTCATCCTGAGTCAATATTTTCCTACTGTTGTGGCTTCCGGTGGTCTATCAGCTTCCAAGGCTGACCCTGTTTTTTCTGTTTCTTCGCCCTATCCAAAAAAAGGCCCCAACTCTGGAACCTTGCTCAATGCTGAGGAATTTAGTTTTGTGAACTCAGTGATTTCCTATTTCCACTCTTTAATTAACAACTATGTCTAGGTGGAGACTCTTTTGGCCTCGGTTTCACTCGCCACAGGAGGCAGGTTGCTAAATACCTCCTGTAACTTTGGCTCGGCTTCGGCTACCATCTACTGTATTGCCTCTACTTTTTGCTTTACCGGTTGCCTTAGCTCTCTGAGGACCTTCTTTGTGGCCGCTGAATTTTCTTTGATTTTCTGGATTTTGGTTTCCAGCACCTCTGCCTGGTTGTACAGCTGGGTTATGCCGACCGGATCAATGGCTTCTTTGATTTCTTGGGAAATTTTATGATGTCGTGCTGAGATTGGGTGGGCTTCCATCATTAGCAAATTGGAGAATTTATGTAGATGCTTTAGCAGTTTATAAGCCTCTTTAATTGTTGTCCCAAGGGTTTCCCTCATGTTTTTTACTTGCCTCTGTCTCTCTATGACCTTCTCAGCATATACCATGGTAGGGTCTGCTATTGTTGGTCTGGCGACTAGTGCCTCTTTAAGTTCCTCGTTTTCTCTGCTCATATTTGTGCATGCAATTTTCACTCGGATGGACCTTTCGACCATTGATCAGGCCGATATGTCTTCTGGTATTTTGCTATCATGGGAAACGATTGTCGGTCATAGGTCTTTGAAAATTTCTGTCACCTTTTCTAGCTACTCCTGTAGGGTATCCTTTTCACTTCTAAGTTTCTTTCGCTCTTCAGCAAGCGCGATGACCTGCTATTGTTGCTGCTCGAACCTCTATTAGAGGTCATTGTGCAGTCCTTCTGTGTGTTTTGTTGTCAGCTAGATGAACTTGTATAATTGGCTAGCCCCGAAACTTTGCATGTTCTCAACGCCTAACATCTCCAGGGTTGGTTGTATTTCTCTGAGTGCTTTCCCACTGGAGATTGATCTCTCTGAGTGATATTGTGGGGATGTTGGTTGGTTCTGTTGCGGTAGCTAAGGTTCAGGGATGTTCATGCTAGCGGACGGTAGAATCTGTTACAATATTAGCTTGGCCTGCTGGAAGGGGTTCAACTCTGGTGACGAGGCTGTTGTATCAGATGTGAAAGACCCTCCTTAAACTAATAGCTTTAGGAAGGTGCCCTATCCCACTGAGGGTTGGTCAACCTCGGGTACTCGAGTCGTACTCGAGTTAAATTCTGCCTCGATATCACCATTTGTCTTGTTCCCTAGCTTTATTGGATCTGAGATAGTTGCTGAGGTGGACGGAGTGTGGATGGAGTGGTCTTTGGAAGTGAATGAAGTGTGGGGTGATGAGTTGTGAGTATGGGGTGGAGATTATGTTTGAATGTTTAGAACTGAGGACAGATCAAGCACAGGTAGCGTAGAGGTTACTTGGGTGGTAGCCTCTGGCTCTTCTTGAATTGGTACCCCTGTATCCATTGGTTGGACCTGATCTTCCCTTGTGAGATCAACTACTTGCTTGGGTACCATAATCCGTGCTTCCTTTGGTTTGGGTGCAGCTACGGGAGGCTTGGGTGCCTTGATCTTGTGGACTGGAGTGACTGTGGTTACTGGACGGGAATTGAACATGGTGGATGGTAGTGCAGTAACGAAGGGGGTTTTTGTGGATGGGAATGCAGAATTCAAAGGCTAGAAGTGAGAAAAGGTAGGAAATACTATAGAGGCACTTGTGAGATTTTTTATTACCAGATTGAAGTCCTTTACCCTCGTGTCGAGCTGGTCCAGTATGGGTCATAGCTATAGTTAGGAAATCCTCCTCGTTGCTTCTTCTGGTGACTCCCCTGGGAGTGCTTTTGGTAGCATCGCTTCGAATGAATAATGGGGTATTCCGCTTCTGACTACCATCGCAGCTCCTGGCCACGAGCAGCCTTTGGTGTGGAAGGCTTCTTCTTCTACTTGAAACTTTAGTGGCCACATTCAGAACGTGGTTTTGTCCACTCAACTAGCTTGGATACAGGTTTGTTTGTGGGTTACCCCAAACCATATCTTTGAAGAGTATATGTCCAATATATTCCTCGAAACCCTTTTCTAGCTCCCCACCACATCAACCATCTACATGTACCAGAATGAGAAAGCCTCCTCATTGACCTCCTTAGTGCTGGGATATCCTGATACTTTCTAGGGCGTACATCTTAATGCCATTGGTTAGTCGTGAGTGATTTCTGCGAGCTGCCTAATCCCTAGGTGAGTCCATTTCCACATTTCAAAGGCCATGATGAGATAGCCATAGATGAATCCCATGGCCTGCCTATAATTATCCTCACAGGCATCAAACATTTTGTTCAACAGGAAGGTGCACCAGTTTAGCCATGTTCCCTGGATGTAGTGTTCCGCAACTGAGATGGTGTCAAGGGTGCATTCTCCTCTGGTGTAATGCCTCATTTTTTTACCATCTATCAGATAGCAGGAAAATTTCACCATTGGATTGTTGATGAGGTCAATATTTTCTCCCTTCCCTCCTCTTATGGCCTCATACTTCTTGTAATAGTCACAGTCCCCTGACATTTTGGCTCTTTTGGACACATTCTGGAATGTTGTTGAGACGTCGTTCCCATCTGCTAATAATCCTATAAGTCTATTGATTTCCTCTGCATTGATAGGTATCTCTCTCCACAACCATAATGATCCATTCTGAACTTTGCTCATCAAGAATTTTGTACACTTCATTTCCACTCTTGTTGTTCCAAATACCAGGAGGTTCCCGAGGTTCAACATAGTCGACCTTTGAATACCTTGGAATTCTGGATTCATCCTTGTTGCTTCCCCTCCTCCCTCTCTTGCATAATTCTCCATATACACTTGTCTCTTCATGGCTTGGAATTGATAGGAGTCCGTAAAATTTGAATCTATTAGTCAAGCATTGTCATACTTGTCGATCAACGATTTTATCTTCTGAATTATTGCAACAAGCTCAGGCTTGATGATTGATGTTGCTATCTTAGTCATCTTCGTTTTTCTGATGTATACCTTAATTGTTGTTGCTGGTCTATTATTGTCAATTCTTGTTGCTAGTCTGCTTCTTTGAACTTCCTTTGTTGAAATATTTCTTGTTGTTGTATATGTTTATGTTTCTGCTAACTCGGAATTTTCCGCCATTCTGGTGCTTTTCTTATTTCATGCGAGTTAAGTGATGCTACCGGCATGAATGAAGTTGATATTACCCCATAACTAGATAATTTTGTTTTGTATTTTCCGCGGCTATAATCGTGTGATTAGTTAGCATGGTGAGGTGTATTCTGACATTTCTGACCGTGGCTTCGGGATTTGGGTAGACGTGATGGGTAGTAATTATGGCTTAATATGGAAAATTTATTATGGTATGGGGTTTACTAATAACAGTAGTTATTTTTCAAATTCGGGTGACCCTAAAAGTTAACAACGGTATGATGGATCATTATGAATGAATGATATTTGACACGCTTGGCTTTCTGACACGGTAGACTCTAGCCCCCGCCACCCCACCCCCCAACCACAATTGGTTGTGATGTGGTCTTCGCATCACAACAGGTGCAATTTCTCTTCTTCACCATTGTGCGGTCTTTTTATTGGGATTCCTATTATAATCTGCCAATGAAAGTTAAAGTATGGTAATTCTATGTCTCATCTCGGGTGTGAGAGAGTTATTGAATCTATCTATTTCTATTCTACCCTACTGACTACTCTCTGTTGCGAGAGTTATTTTGAAAAAAATAATTAGTGAAACTTACTCATGATGGGGTTTCAGGCATGTGCCATTCACCCATCCTTGTAATATTTTTCCATCTAGTTGCACCAGTCAAACCGCACCTGAGCCTTTAATTTCTATGACATGATATGGTCCCATCTAATGCATTTTGAGTTTGCCTATGAACTTCTGAAATTTTTTGTCATACAACAAGACTTTTCCTCCCATAATGAACATCTTGTGCTTGATGTGACAGTCATGCCAGGCTTTGTGTCTTTCTTTTTGTGTTGTCTGATGGAAATTTGCTAGGAATCTATATTCTTTAAGCTCCTGTAGTTCATTTATATGCATAGTGATTGAGTATTCGTCTATCATGTGCACTGTTGAAGAAATTAAGAGACTTGGTATTATAATTCGGCTAGTACTACTGCCTCTCTTCTGTATACCAGCTGGAATGGAGTTTGATTGTGCAACCTCTTTATGGTTGTCCTGTATGCCCACAATGTGGCTGGTATCCTTTCATCCCAGTCATCTTGATTGGCATTGCATATCTTGGTTAGTCCCTTTTCGAAGATCTTACTGTTAGCCTCAACAGTTCCATTTGCTTGAGGGTGGTATGGGCTGCTTTTGTGATTTTGTACCATAAAGTTATCTAGGAGAGATTTAATTGTTGTATTAATGAAGTGTGTACCTTGATCACTTGTTAAGCTCCTAGGATAGCCAAACCTACTAATAATGTTCTCCAAAAATAAATCTAGTTGTTTTATCCAATGTGCAATCTCTTACTTGCGTTGCCTCTACCCATCTTGTGAGATAATTCATTGCGCTTATTATATAACTTGCCTGTGAATGTCGTGTCATTGGTGCAATTGGCCCTACGAAGTCAACGACCCATTTTTCAAATGGATGCAGTTCTCTTACAAGTTGTAGTGGTAATTCATCATGGTGCGACGGACGTCTCGTTCTTTGGTAGACATCACATTTTTTCACATATGCCTTACCATCTTTGTGAACTGTGGGCCACCATAACCCTGCATGTAGTATTTTCCCTGTGGTGGGCTTTGTGATGACGTGGCCTCCCGCAACTCCATTGTGACACTCCCACAAGATATCTTCTCCTTCATGGTCTAGGACACATCTTCGTAAGACGTGATCCAATCCCATTTTATATAATTGTCCTGCTATTAGTTGATATTTAGCCGCTTTCACTACTATATGTCTTCTTTGAGTTGCCATGTATTCTATTAGGAATTTCCCCATGGCCAGATACACTGCTATCTGCTCTAGATAATCTGGGATGATTTCTACTCTGAAGAGATCAGCATCTGGTAGTTGTTCATCAAGGTATCCCTCGTTCTCCCCATTCTCCAACCTTGATAAGTGGTCAGGACCCACGTTTAACCTCCCTGGTTTTACTATTACTTCAAGAGTGAACTCTTGAATAGTAGGAGCCATCTACAAATTTTTCCTTCAAGCACATGTTGTTTACTAGGTATTTCAATACTAAGTGATCCATGAAGAACTTGAATGTACCTCCCAATAGGTAATGATGAAACTTCTGAAGAGAGTGTACCATCGCAAGAGCTTCTCGTTTTGTTTTTGTGTAATTTCTTTCCACTATGGACAACTTTTTGATTGCAAAGTACAATGGATGATCAATAGAAGTCTCTCCTAGATGAGCTAACACCGCTCCTAATGCAATACTGGAGGCATTAATATGGACATGGAACTATTTGTCCCAGTTAGGATGAACCAAGATGGGTGCACTTGCTATTTTTTCTTTCAATGTGTTTAGGGCGTTAGTTCATTCATCGCTCCACATAAATTGCTCTAACTTATACAAAAAAATTTCCAATGGTATTGTAATCTTTGCATAGTTGCAGATGAATCTTCTATAGTACCCCATATGCCCAAGTAGTGACCTCAATTTTTTTACAGTTTCTTCTGCTTCTATATTAACAATGACCACTACCTTTTTTGGGTCCACACAAACACCCTGCTTACAAACGACACGTCCGAGAACTGTCCCAAAAGGTACTGCAAAGATGTGTTTCTTAAGGTTGAGGGAGATTTGGAATTGTCTGCATCTGTCAAACATTATTGTGAGTAGAGTTGCATGATTCTTCAGTAAACTGTAAACTATCCAATCATCCATATATACCTCTAGGAACTTATGGATATAATCTCTCAATGATGCTATCACTATCTGAGAAAATACTGCTGGCGCATTCATTAGTCCAAAAGGCATGACATGGTATGCAAATGATCCCCATTCGGTTTTGAAAGTGTTCTTCCTTTTGTCTTCTTCTGCTATTCTCACCTGACGATATCCGGAGAATCCATCTATGACTGAATAGGCTTTGTTTCCTGCTACATTGTCGAGAACCACATCGCTAAATGGGGTAGGAAATGGATCATGAATTCATGCATTGTTGAGACTTTTGTAATATACACACAACCTAATCTCTAATTTCTCCTTTTTACTTTGTATTACAATGGGACTACCCCATTCTGCTTCCTAAACTGGAAAAATCAGGCCTACCTTCGGCATTTTGTCTATCTCTACTTTAACTTTTTCCTTTACTCTTGTATTTAGGTAGTAAGGCCTATGTTCTACCAGTCTTACTTCTGGTTTTAATACTATGTGAATTTCTCCCATGTCCCCTTTAATCCCTTTGAGCTATGCTTCTGAAGATGGGAATATATATTCATATTCCTGTAATAGGTCAAAGATTTCCTTTGTTGTTTCTATATGCCAATAATCTCCTATAGACACAATTTTAGGTTTCTCCGTGCTTCCAATATTCAGCTTCTTTGTCTTCAAGGGTAGCAGGTGTAGTCCTTTTATATTTGGTTCCTCCTGTACTTCCCACTCCCGTTCTTTCTCTTCAAAGTATAGATGTCAGAGATTCTCTAAGTCATCATCGTCCATATCGTGATCTATCCATTTATATGCTATTGATTCTTTGATCTTCTGCTCTGATAATTGTAGTTCTTCATCTTCCTGAAGCTCTGGAAAGAATAATACTCTTTTGATGGCTTGGAGAGAATTTGTAACCGGTTCTATATCTCCCTTGAAAGAAAAACATTGTGTGAACCTTTCCGCAACTACTCCCCAGGTATCAGTTCCTCTCTTCTTCTCCTCTATCAAATACCAGGCTTATGGAATGGTGTCCAGTGAGTGTATGAAGTTGTGCATCTAAAGAGATTCTGGATCCCCTGCTTTCTTCCAGTTATATTAAAAAATATTTAAATGCTCTGTGGGGTCAGAATCCCCTTGGTACTTCTCGATGAATTGTGGTCCTAAGGCTTCTTGGAATATAGTTCCTAGTGCTAGTGCAACATCTTCCCATTGCAGAAGAGAGTTGTGAAGGTTGACCCACCATCTTGTTGACATGGATTGTAATGCTACATCCATAAGAGGGACTCTATGCTCTATCGGTACATTTTCTTCTACTTTTGTAATGAATGTATTTATAGCATGAATATTTGATAGAGTCGGATATCCTCTTACCTCAGTACCAATCTAGTTGACTCCCCGAATGTTAGCGCATCTTCTAGTGTTGGTTTCATATCCTCCCTATTCCCAATCATCCCGAGCTATTTTAAATTTGCCAGAGTAAAACTGCGAACACTTCTCTAGCTACGGTCCCTCCCATTTCGGGTTGATATAATATTCTCTTTCCTCCGATCATGCGGTAAAGTTGATCTAGAAGTTCAGCCTCCTCTTTGTTGTCAATGATCTATGTATATCGAGGTCCTTGATATGGGTCAAGTGACTGAATTACCTTGACTTCCCCGTCTTCGAATATCATCAATTCCTTTTTCAAATCAATCACTGCATAATTCTCGAAGGCTCAATCTATCTCTAGTAAAACAGGATAGGGATCCTTGTCCCCCGTGATGTCTATCACCTCAAAATCTGTGTATGTTTTTACTCCCGTGACATCAACTTCGACTTCTTCTAGCCTTCCTATGGGTACAATACAATACTAATTTTCCATTCAGATTTGTATTGGTGAGTATGTCAACTTTGGCCTCCCCATTGCTTCCCATGTCTTTCTAGGTAGAATGTTGATATCTAATCATAGATCGAGCATTGTATCTTTGATTTGAAATCCCGTGACTTGAGTATTCACCTAGAATTCCTTTCCAGTTATTCTCTTGTTTCTTTTTATCCTTCTTATGTACTTTTCTATTGAATTTCTTGACTCTCCCAATTCTGCATTTTCTTGCACCACCAACTCTAGATCTTGTTTTAGTTGCTCCAGCAGTGGTGCACTGGTTACAATTTTCAGGAAAAGTGGGAACCACTCCTCAATCAATGTACTTGTATGATTTTCCTTCGCTTTTTCGAAGGTTGAATATGGAAGTTCAATACTTCTACTCCCCCCTATCTGGTAAAATGTTTCCACCACCTCCTTAAAATATTGCTTATGTCTATCCGATCTAAAAGCGGTCTTTGGAGATGCAGGCTTGATCAACTTTACCGGATCCATACCCTATGCATCCTCCCATGTTTTCTTTCTTCCCCGAGTTACTATAGCTATGCTTCGCATGGGTTGAGCTTCTACTACTATTGGTTATTCATTAACCAGATTAGCTCCTCTTTGTTTGGCTCTCTCCTCCCACCTCTTAATCAACTCTAGGCAGTCTTCAGTTGCATGTGTGTTAACTCTACATTGAAAGCACCATGATCTCTTGGGTAGTAGACATTCCCTTGCTACGTGCCCTTCTTGATCAGAATTATAGCACCTTACTGGTCCTCTTCCTCCAGTTCTGCCACCTCTCATTCCTCCTCCTCAAACCCTTGGAGTTTCATTCACTCTATAATATGGTCTGTCCAGTCGTTCTGCTAGTGCATTGACAACTGTGCATTGCTCTATATCATGCATTGTAGAAGCGCAAAATTCACAGTATATATTGTTTGGAACATTAGAATATTTTTTCAAAATTGGACGTAGTCGCGGAGCATGACCAATAACTTTGCATATTTCATAGTAGTCATTTGCTATTTTATTTAGCTGAGTGGGGAACCCTGGTAAGTGGTGTTGCAGTTGTATAATACTTGGGTATTTATCTATGAAAATCCCCCAACTAGTGGAGCCCCCTATGTCCCTATTGCTGAAGTTCCTGCATTTTTTCCTCACAACCTCGGATATTTTGTGGCCACGTGTCCTTCCATCAGGAAATGGATACACCACACGTTGGGCCTTATAGGTCATATCGGTTAAATGTCTTTCAACTTCTCTGTTAAACTGGCTATCTGATGTTGTATCCCTAGTATGGAAGGATCTTGTACTACTGCTCCTCCTCTGAAATCTTGTGGGTATCCCTCCATAGCTTCTATTTTCATGGCCTACTCTAGGGCATCTTATAGGTTATCAATATTTTGTTGCGTCAGTGGGGTTCTTGTCAATGGAAGGAGTGATTTAATAAACTAATCCTGTTGGTGATTTGGATAAATTGGGTAACTTAGAATCTCAATCACATCCTTGAATATTCTCATCAAGTCCCAAGCCATTTCTCCTTCCCATTGCTTGATTTCCCACAACTCGGACAATCCCTACTAATCTATCTGAGGTAATTTAAATTCTTTGACAAATTCTTTCTTCACATCATCTATCGTTGGGTTTGGATGGGCTTCTGACCATTTAATGAACTAGCGAAGAGCTATTTCTCTTAGAGTGGTCTGGAACTCAATCAACTTAACTGCCTCTGGTGTCTGTCGAGCCCTCCAAATTGCTTCCCAGAGATACGAGTGTTGCTCCACATCATTGTTACCTCTCCCTGAGAATTTTGGGTATCGAGTGAATGATCCCGCCATCTTTCCTTGTATGGGTGGTACAAAAATAAAACCTCTACTTCTCAGCTGAGAGATTGTACTACTAGCACTGTGGCTAATAGATATATGTACTGTAGACTTAACACTACTTAACTTGCTAAATTCCCGTAACTTAACAAAAAAATTATCAGGTGGATGATAAAGTAATAGGGGAAGGTAGGGACTAGAGCTACTTGAACTTTGGGGAATATGATTACCTTGTGTTATGGGTATCGGCCTCTCTCGGAATAGTTGCTCCATCGCAACATGCAGCTCCACATCGGACATCTCCTCGGGGCACACATCCTCCTCATTAGACTTTTCTCCCTTTTCTCTTCGGGCTGGGCTCCTATACACTTGCTTAACTTCCTTAATGGTCCCTCCTATTCCTTGGGATCCTATCTGACCTTCCTTTTCCTTTCTCATCTTCAGCGCCTTTTCTCTGTCCTGTCTATTACTCTCCTACTTTTCAAACTCTTTCATCACCCTTTCCTGCCACTTGTCTGCAATCTACACCCTCTGATGTGCTCGTCGCTCTCTCAATCTACTAGAGGTTCTAGAATCCATATCCCTATTCCTCCTTCTTACTTTCTTGTAGCATATTTCCCTTAGTTCCTTCCACCAATATTGGAGGTTTAAGTCTCCATATCAGAACTTTGAAGTGACATCAAACCCTCGCCCACCATTAAATCTTTGATCCACAACGGGATTTCCTTCAAAATTTCTCCCCACAATTTGGATCTAAATGTATCTTTGGCTTTTGTAAAAGATTGGTACTTGGCTAAAAATTCCACAATGTATCCTTCCAAGGTAGATTGTACCCAAAAATCTAATGCTCGGGTCAAATCGGTATCTAACTGATGGAGTGCTACTAGATCTGTGTGTGTCCACTTGTGACAGAATCTACGCGATCCTCCTGGGAGTGACTTGATCTACAATCTCCGCAACCAATTATAAAGCTCTTCAGGAAACTTTCCCCATAAAATTTCGTACAGGTCACTCACAGATTCAGAAAACATGACCCAATCTTTGACAGTATTTTCCCTCTGTTTTCGAAGCTCCGCTTGTTGCAATATGAACTGGTCTAAATGGTTATAACACCAGATTTGTAGTTCCCTCTTGGAGATCCACGATACCATGATCTAACCTCTAAATTAATTTTTAGGTCCCAGCAATTGAACCATTTGTTGGTGAAAAAGGAGGTCTCTGAGCAAGACCCAGGTTCAGGGTTGAAGCCAACAAGGTTTCCATAGTAGTCTAGCACAACGCCGACATTTTCACCCTGCTCTAGAGAGTAGGGCATCTCACTCGAGGCATGTCGTGACCTTAATAATATTAGAAGCTAGATCAGTTAGAAGAAAAATGCAACCATAGAGAGCAGCTAGGGAAACTTGGAAGCGACAATCATATATCAACTCTAAGGAGAAACTATCACTCATAAAAGCATGTTCAGAAGGCTGCATTAAAATTTAAATTAAGCATACATTCATCATAAGCAAATGACTATCAATAAACTCACAATTTTACACACAACAACAACTATATTTCATTATCAATAACAGAATATCAGACATCTACTCTGCAGAGTCTATTACAGTCTGACTCAGTACAACGTAGTTCTCACAAAGCTCTCCTAAAGCTCTGCTCTTTCCTATATGCCTCTTGCCGCACTGACAAACTCCCTAGCTCCGCTAACTCACTACCTATTTTTTCCTTTGCTAGTGTGACTGTTAGTCTTTCCGCTTTTCTTGCTCTGCTGATTTCCACTTCTTCTTTATTACTGGGAGTTCTACTGATTGTTCTTGTCTCCCATATCTGCCATCTGCATTGTTTTCTGCTAATGACGTGCCACCTCTCTTCTGACTTTCCACAACCATGACAGCTCTTTGTCTACCTTGATTGTGTTCCGCCACCTCTCCTCCAACCCACCGCAACTCAAAACTATTCTTTTTCGAAACAAAGGCCCCAAAAATGGCAATGTACTTAGTAAATGAAACCCTACTCTAGCATGTTTTGCAACTACTTCTTCTTCAACATATTTTATTTTAGAGAAATCTACATATACAGACCAATGTTTGGCAATGGGGAGTTTATAAACAATTGGATCTCATGCTCCACTTCCATCATGTTTGGTATCCATTTAGGGTCCTAGAATACTCCCCTATATTCCTATAGAAACTCTTCTATTTGTTGTCTCTTTTACTTAGCGCACACCTCCAGTGATGTATTTTCTCTCACTAACTCTTCTACATGTTATTTTCTCTTAATAATAATAAAACATACTTTTTAATAGAACTAATTGTTTTCTTGGACTAGTTGGCACTTGTTAGTGGAATATTTGGCTTTCCTTTATGTGCATTAATGATGAAGAATTTTCCATCCCTGATGAGGTGGTTCAGGCTCGATCTCTATAAAACTATTGCATCCCACATATACATGTATAAACACAAAAACAAAACTCCACATACATCAAGTGGCACTACATCCAATTATACTTCATTGATTTAATTAGCACTTACATCAAATTTATTTTTAAACTGAGATTGCATCCTCCATGTATATGTAAGGACTCAAAAACATTACTCCACATACATCAAGTGGCACTATATCCAATTCTACTTCACAGATTTGATCAACACTTAAATAAAATTAATTTTACAGTATTTGGTTACTTTTATCTCTACCTCCTTATTGATCCATCCTAATAGATATATGATAGGAGGTTTACGAACCTCCAATCCACGTTGTTGACCAAATCTATTAATATGATATTTTCCTATGAACCTCTCTAGAAAAGCATCAATATTTGCCTTCCAAACTTATATATTTATATGAAAGAGTTTGGTCATCTACTTCTCTTCCTATTTATGAAGGTTACTAAGATTCTCCATCTTCTACTTAGAGGTACATGTTAAATATTTAGTTTAGACTTAGTTTCAAAGATTTAGTTAGTAATCATTTTCCCATTCATTTCCGATTTGGTTTCTGTTATAACCTTCTGATTGCATTTATATATAATTCACATTAATAAATATATAGAGTGTGTTCTCCATCAATTAGTCTTTCTTGTTGTTTCTTCCCCCTTTTTCATGGTATCAAAGCCTTGCCTATTCTTCAGATTTGTCATGGACGGTAGAGCTGCCTAAGAGAAGAAGTGGCATGCTCATCTACTGGAAAGAAAGGGCCACCAAAACATCTATCACCGTTGCTGCGTAGGAGCCTTGCCTCCCTCATGTTTTTGAAAAGAGAAAGGGTTGTTGCATTCGAAAGAACGATTGGAATTCCATCCAAGCCGAAGAGAAAGGGCCGCTACATTCGAAAGAACGATTGGAATTCCAACCAAGCCGAAGAGAAAGGGCCGCTACATTCGAAAGAACGATTGGAATTCCAGCCAAGCCGGAGAGAAGAGTCGTTGATGCTAAAGAAGTAGCAGATATTGATCCCTTGCTGAGGCGATGGCTGCGCATTAGAGATATTGATACTGCTTCCAGAAAAATATTCGGTCCTATTTGCAAATCGAGGTAGATGTCCTCTCGGTCTATAAAGAAGTCGTTCATGTTTGGTTAGTCTAGATATGAAACACCTTCTCAGTTTTGGAACGTTGTTTCATTTTTGTGGTTCCATGAACCGATTTTTGTTAAAGAGTAGCATGAATCCACTGAACACAGGGTTTTGAATTATCAAAATCCTGATTAAAATTTGTTGGAAAATAGTTTATTGTTGCACCCTCTTTCAGTTAGTTTTTGAGGTTGGGACATTTGCACCAGGAATGTTGTATGCAGCATATGTATACATTTTCAGTGAGCTATTTACATTTTCAGTGAGCTCTTAATTTTTGTATTTAGCACTGTGGCTCAGCTTCTGAGGGGAAACGAGAGTGTCCTATTTGTTTTGAGGTTTTTTAGAGGTTGTTTTTAAAGCTTTTAACCAAATCTCTAATTGTTTTAAACATCGCTTCAGCAAGTCATTTTGTCATCCCTACGCCTATATTTAGTGGGAAAATTTATGATTTTTGGAGTCTTAAAAGGCAAGCATGCTTACAGGGTTTAGGTTGTTGGGAATCAGTAGAATTGGGGTTCACAGAACTTGACACAAATACAATTGCTGGAATGAGTGATGCTCAAAGAAAACAATTTTATGAACTTAAACAGAAATAAGGTAGAGCAAAGTCATGCATTTTGAATTCCTTATATGACTCTATTTTTCCTAAAATAACTACTGCTAAGACTGCTAAATCAATATGGGATATACTTAAGGTTTCTTATCAAGGAAATGATAAAGTAAAAATGGTAAAATTACAGACTCTCAGAACACAATTTGAAACACTTAAAATGACTGAATCAGAAATAGTTGATCATTTCATGACTAAAGTTATGGGTGTTGTTAATTAGCTTCAAACGAATGGTGAAGAACTTGAAGACCAAAGAATTGCTGAAAAAATTCTTACATGTTTGCCTAAAAAATTTGACATGATAGTTATTGTTTTTGAGTCGAGAGAATTAACAAAATTATCTGTGGAAGAATTAAATAGTTCTTTGTTGGCTCATGAAGAAAGAATTAATTTAGATGTCAGTACTTTAGAGCATGCTTTCAAATCTAAAGCTTCTATGGATAGGGGTATAGGTAGAGGTTTTTGTGGCAAGAGAGGAAAAGGTAGAGGACAGTCTCAGTCTGATGATAGATCACAGGTAACTCAAACACATTCAGAGAAGTCTCAAACTGATCATGGTCATAGGTGGATAAATAAATAAAAGATTCAATGTCACTACTACAAAAAATATGGCCATTATAAGTCTGAATGTCAAAAATTACAGTATGTTTTAAGTAAAAACAAAGCCAATGTCACAAACACTAAGTGTGAAACATCAGATGCTTTATTTTTGGCATGCCAAGTGACTGTGCAGGTATTTAATCAAGATGTTTGGTTGGTAGAAAGCGTATGTAGTAATCATATGACTAGTCATAGTGATTTGATTTCTCATCTTGATACATCTTTCAGTTCCTCTATTGGTTTGGGTGATGATCACCAGGTTAAAACTTCAAGAAAGGGTATTGTACCTATCTTAACTAAACAAAATGTTGTGAAGAATATCTATGATGTTTATTATGTACCCAATTTCAAGCATAATTTGTTGAGTGTTGGTCAGTTAGATGCACATGGTTATGATGGTAGCTTTCACAACACTACTTGTACGATTTCTGATAAGCATAAGTCTATTGTTGCAAAGATTCATATGACAGAGAACAGGTTGTATCAATTACAATTGAAAAGTGAGAAGTTGTATGCACATAATGTTTCAACACCAACTGACTCTGACATGTGGCATTTGCGATATGGTCATTTACCTATCAAAAGTATGAGTTTGTTGCAAAGACAGTCTATGGTGAAAGGTTGTCCTACTTTGTCTAATCATATCTCTTCCTGTACAAGTTGTATAATGAGTAAACATAAACAAGATAGTTTTTCTTCAGCCTCTAATAGAGCCAAAGAAGAATTAGAGTTAGTGCATACAGATTTGTGCGGTCCAACGCAAGAAAAATCAGTTGCTGGAAGTCTCTATTTTCTTACTTTTATTGATGATTTTAGCAGGAAAATTTGGGTGTATTTCAACAAATACAAATCTGAAACATTTTCCAAGTTTAAGGAGTTCAAAGCCGAGGCTGAAAAATAGAGTGGCAAGTTTATTAAAGTTTTGAGGTCTGATAAAGGAGTTGAGTATGAATCTAACGAATTCATTAATTTTTTTAAATGACATGGTATTAAAAAACAAACGACAACCAGTTATACTCTGCAGCAGAATGGAGTCACAAAAAGAAAGAATCAGACAATTATGAATATGGATCAAAGTTTTCTCAAAACATGAAATTTGTCTAAATATTTATGGGCTGAAGCAGTTGCATGTTCGGTATATATTTTGAATAGATCGCCAACTTCCAGTGTTCAAATTTTTGTACCTGAAGAAGCATGGAGTGGTTAAAAGGTACATGTTTCACACTTTCACGTATTTGGTTGTATTGCTTTCACTCATGTTCCAGAAAATTTGAGAAAAAATCTTGATGATAGGAGCGAAAAGTATATTTTTGTAGGGTATAGTGATCAATCTCAGGTATACAGATTGTTTAATACTATAACTAAGAAGTTTGTCATAAGTCAAGATGTGAATTTTCTGGAAGACAAGTCTTGGAATGAAATGGAGAACAATACTTGTCCTAATCATTTTATTCTGTTAGATGAACATCAAGCACCTACAACAAGCACTCCAAGATTACAATTTCAAGACAAAACCAGTAGTAGTTCATCAAGTAGTAGCAGTTCATCATCTTTTGAATCTGATTTTGATAACCCTAAAATGAGAAACTTAAGTGATATTTATGCATGAGACGATGTTAATGATATTGTAAATTTTGCATTTCTTTCATTTCAACCTACTTTTTTTCAAGATGCTATAAAAGACAAAGAATGGGTAGATGCAATGAATAATGAAATCGATGTTATTGAAAGAAATCAAACTTGGGATTTGGTTGATCTACCTGATGATAAAATTTCTATAGGTGTCAAATGGGTTTTTAAAACAAAGTTAAATGAGAGAGGAGAAGTTGATAAGCACAAAGAAATATTAGTTGCCAAAGGTTTTTCACAGCAACCTGGCATAGATTATGGTGAAACATTTGCACCTGTAGCAAGAATTAATATTGTTCAATTTGTATTAGCTATTGCAGCACAAAACAAGTGGCCGATTTACCAAATGGATGTAAAATCTGCTTTTTTGAATGGTGTTTTGAATGAAGAAGTGTATGTTTATCAACCACCTGGTTTCGAAATCAAGAATCAAAACCATAAGGTGTACAGGTTGAAGAAAGCATTGTATGGCTTGGAGCAAGCTCCAAGAGCTTGGTACAGCCGAATAGACCATTACTTGTTGAATAATGGTTTTAGAAGGAGCGACCATGAGCCCACTTTGTATATCAATAATGATCATCAAGGTAATATTTTGATATTGTGTCTTTATGTTGATGACATAATTTATACAGGTAACATGAAGTTAGATGAATTTAAAGCTGCAATGAAAAATGAATTTGAAATGACAGATCTTGGATTAATGAGATACTTCTTAGGTATCGAAGTGAAACAAACACACGATGGTATGTTTATGAGTCAACAGAAGTATGCTACTGACATTTTGAAAAAGTTTAAGGTGGAAAGGTGTAAACCAGTGGATACTCCTATTGAAGTTGGTACAAAGTTAAGTAAAGATGATGTGGGTACTATTGTTAATGCGAGTTTGTATAAGAAACTTGCTGGTAGTATTATGTATCTTACTGCTACTAGACATGATGTAGCATTTGCAGCTAGTTATATTTCCAGGTTTATGGAATCTCCTAAAGACTGTCATTGGAAAGATGGAAAAAGGGTGTTAAGATACATTGCTGGTACATCTACATATGGTTTATCGTATGCAACCTCTACAAATAGTAAGCTTGTTGGTTATACAGATAGTTATTACGCAGGATATATTGATGATCGGAAAAGCACTTCTGGTTATGCTTTTCTATTTGGAAGAAACTTGATCTCGTGGTCATCCAAAAAGCAACCCATAGTTGTGCTATCTTCAATAGAGGCCAAGTACTTTGCAACAAATTCAGCATCATGTCAAGCAGTGTAGCTAAAGAGACTTCTCTCTAACTTTGGATATACAAAAAATGAACCTATTTCAATCCTTTGTGACAACACTTCTACTACTTCCTTGTCGAAGAACAATGTATTTCATCAAAAGAGTAAGCATATTGACACTCATTTTCACTTCATTCATGATCTCGTCAAAAATGGTGATATTATTCTCAAATTTTTTGAATCAAAGGAAGAGTTAGCGGCTATCTTCACCAACCCACTAGGAAAAGTTAATTTTGAATTTCAATGTCAAAAGTTAGGAATAAAACAATGTAACCCTCAAAATTAAGGGGGAGTGTTAAAGATTTAGTTTAGAATTAGTTTCAAAGATTTATTTAGTAATCAGTTTCCCATTCAGTTTCGATTCAGTTTCTGTTATAACCGTCCAATTGCATGTATATATAATTCACATTAATAAATCTACATAGTGCATTCTCTAGCAATTAGTCATTCTTGTTGTTGCTTCCCCTTTTGTCAGTACAAACAATATTTTCATCCAGATTGGAGTTGATTTCCACTTAATTACCCAAATATATGGTGATAATATTCTCTTTTCTTCCAATCCTCCTTTTAATTCTTCAAGTTGAGCTATGGATACATTAATTACTAAAACTTACCCTTTATATGACCATTAATGTTTAAATGTTTATAGTGGATTCTAGGTCTTTACATTGATGTGTTGTGGTTGTTGTATTCTTCTCCTTCCACATTTTCCACTTCTTCTTCCCCTCCCTAGAAGCTTGTTGCTGCTTCTTTTTCTTTGAATAACCCACACTTTTTTAGTAAGTGGTTCTCCCTCAAACCCAAGGGGGACAACATATATTTCAACCTATGCATGGAAATATATCATAATTATAAAAAAATCTATTTTATTCTCCTATTTTACATCACACAAAAAATATGCTTGTAATTGATAAATCCAATTATTCAAATCAACTCTATCTATTTGATATTCATATGGAATAATACCAAACATTGTTTCCACCTTAAACAAGTGTTTACAAATTTGAATAGTGGAATTTTTATTTATAGTATTTGATTTTACTTATTTCCCTCAATTATTCATGATATTCAAGTTTCTCGTTTTAATTGAGTTGCTCTAAAAATGGTTTTATATTTATCTCAAGACCAACTATGAGTAAGCCCATACTCTTGGAAATATTCATCTACTTGAAATTCTAGCCCTCCAAATATTATCTCCCATTTATTACTTGTTGCTTCCTTATTCCCTTCTACAAATTTTTATGATTGATATTGCTTCCTAACCATTTCTGTGATGATCATGGTTACACCTCTTTATAAAATTTAGGATTTCTAAGCCAACTAAAAACATGATGTGGTAAAATGATAAAAAAATACCCAATTAGAATATTGTTTATTCCATTATTATATAAATTTTCCTTGTACATTGTCATGTCGGTATCAACAAAACATTTCTATAATTACAACTAACACAACGAACTTATGTTTAACTACATTATTACTTTTTGTAGATTTCACATAAATAAAAACAAACCATCTTGATTATTTAATAAATGTAACATAAATAATTGAATTTAGGCTAAAATTTATTTGATGAAATATTAAAATTTGTGAGGTGAATGGGGGTGGTTTTGGGAACATGGTTTTTGGTAGCCCTCGTATTAGATCCCATCGTTACATGTGATGAATCTTTTAAAAGGATATGGAATTTTCCATTGTAATCTACTAGAGTTGAGAAGAAGGCTTACTTGTTCGAGGCCAAGGTGTTTATTATCTTGTTTTTGTTTAATCTAGGAATCATCTACTTTTAAGCCATAAGATAATTATAGATGTGTTTTTGGTTGGATTTTCCTAGTTGGGATTTTATATGGTAAATCATGTTTGTTATTGTGATGTGTTTAATTTCATTTTAACTTTGTTTCTTCTTGCACCAATTTAATTATTAACAAGTGGTATTAGATCCAAATTAAGGGTTGAAAAAGAGAATTTTCTACTTTGTGAATAAATAATTATGTTTATTCAAGCCATGAAGGGGTTGATAACAATGCATGGATGACCAACCTACAGATGACATGATATTATTGTTTCAATAGGAAGATGCAGAGGTAAATACCAAAGCTAACATACATGGAAATGAGATAAGGATGTTGGTTATGATAAAGTGGCATGAGGAGAGTAATTGGTGTGAGGAGGTGTTCAAAAGAGAGAGAATTGAGACATAAATGTTGGATAGTAATATCCAAAAGAAATAATTTGGAGATAAATTTGTAAATTACATGTATATGTGCCTAGTGATGTAAGACATAGTTAGGGAAACATATCCCTACTGATAAAGTCTTAGTGTAGACCCAGATGATAGGGGAGGAGAGCATGTATAGCTCCCTGGTCAACTTTAAAGGGAGAAATGTTAGGATAAATTTGACTTGGTAAAACATTCAAAGTTGTTAGGTAAACAATGGTAGTTTTGGGCACATGTTTTTGGTAGCATGTGATATTAGATCTCATTTATTACATATGATTAAGCCTTTAAAGCTTGGATATTCTCCATTGTAAATTTGTTAGATTTGAGTGGAAGGCTCTTGGAGATCTTGATTGCATTTAAGTCAATGAACAACTACTTTTAAGCCATAAGATAATAATAAAATTATTATTGGTTGGTTTTTCCCAAGTTGAGGATGTATAGGTCAAATCATGTTTATTATTACTATGCGTATATTACCTTTTAATTATTTTTCTTCATGCATAAATTTAATTATTAAAAAGTAAAATTAAAATCCCATCAATGTGATTGGATTTCAAGGGTTTCATTTTATAAAGTGACCAAGGTTCAAAATTTGGATCGCTAGGAGGAGACACCAAAAAAAAACTAGCCATGTTAAGTGTAATATTCCCATTTTAGCACATAGCTAAATGGAATATTAATTTATTTTTTTTAATCACCTAGCAACTTAATAAATGGGTAAGGGAACCCATTCTTATTGAAGACATGAATAAAATCCCTCGTAATGTGAAAGGGATCATCAGAGTAGCTTTATTTGGCACCCTCAAGTGTGAAAAGGGGCAAATGCATGAAGACAAGGTCATGTTTGACCAAGTCAACAGCGTTGCCATAGGAGGAGTGGATCACTTTAGAAGACAGCACAGTGTGAATGAGGAAGAGGATATTTGGTGGAGGAAACCCTAATGAGTGGGACCCATGGAGAGAGAGCTTTCACTTTTTTGAAAGGAGGGCAAGGCAGCCATTGTTATTCATGAATTGGATTTTTGATTTCATTGTCTATGCAGACATTGTGCATTCTTTTGTTGTTTAGCAAAGTTTCCAGGCGAATTCTTGTTTAGGATTTCTTCACCTTCTTGAGAGGCCTCTTGATGGATTTTTCTTCATTCTCCACATATCTTGGATCAAGGCCAAAGCCATCTCCTTCAGTCACAGCATTATTCTTGAAGCAAGATAACTTTGTGTTGCAGGGTGTTGCAGTGGGGACTCCACAACACCATTTCCTTGGCTCATCTTTCAGAGGAGGGAGCTTCTATTCCTCTAGGAGGTTATTGAGGGAGATTCCTAAGCATATTTCAGATCATTTGCATCAAGCCAAGCACTTCCCTTCACCAACAGCGCAATCCCTTCTCTAGAGTCCCTTCTCTAGATCGCATTATTTCAGGAGTGCATTGCAAAGGGGGAATCGATTGCTCCACTATTTTGAGGGTGAGATCTTCAAGGATTGGATCAACCTTTCACCCGAGAGATCCTTTGGATCTTCAAAAGATTCAGCCAGAACACTGCATCAATCATCATTCATCTTCATCCATATTCATTTTCTTCTAGGCTTATGCCATGCTCCCAAAGAACTGCCATTTTCAAATTTCTGAGCTTGTGTTACTGCTCAATCCTCATTTGAGTGCATTGACTCAGCCTTCTGGGCTGAGACATTTCTCCTCATTCTATTTTGATTTGCACACATATGTGTTTTGACACTATTTTGCAGCAGTCCTCCTTTATAGACTGTGTTGTCATAGCCAGGGCTTCTTTTGTATAGCAACATTTCTCTATTTTCATGTATACGTTTCTTTGAGGCTGCATTTCCTAGCTTGAGAGATCATTTCCTCAAGATTTTGTATGCATTTTTGCTGTTATAATCTAATGTAATGGTTATGCGTATCTTTTGACATTGTTGTATTAATGCATTCACTGCTATTTTCAAGCTCATGTTTATGTATTACTGATCTCCACATTGGTAATATCTTGAGATATTCCCAATAGTGTAGTTGTTCCTAATTTGGAATATTACAGTGGTATCAAAGCATGATCTCTAGCTCATCCTGTGAGTCTCAGCCAAAGAAGATCAAGATGATGAAGAAGATGAGTTTAATCTCATCTATTTTCAGATCCAAAGGAGACCTCTCCAAGGAGGTCAAGAAAATTGAAGAAGGGGAAGAGGAAGGACCATGCACTTCCTACTCTCACAAAGAAGACCAGAAGCATGAAGAACACTTGGAATTCGAAATTCTAAGTGAGTACCTAGCTAAATACCGAGCTAAAACTAGAGCCTTCCAAGAGACTCTAAGTTTTCCACAATTTATTTAGCAGAAAGAAGAGAGAAGACCCCACAGTTATGGGATGATGAAGGCAATAGATTTCTATTGTCCACATTTGATGGATCACTCACATGTGCAACAAAATTTTGGGTGAAGAAGCTAGAATCTTTCTTCCTACTACATCCTGTAGTAGATAGAGAGGTTGTAGAAGTTGCAGCGATGCACCTTGAAGGTGAAGCAAGGATTTGGTGGATCAGCCATCTAAGCCATGCAAGGGTTTCAACTCTTGTTGAGTTTTCTCAAATAATGATCAGAATATTTGGAAAAAGGAAAGAGGAGCACTCACCACCAGCTGATGAGGCAAGTACCAACACTGTTGAGACCATGGAGGAGCAGCCTTCATCTTCAAAAGTTTGGGAGGCCAACAGTTATGAGGAGGAAACTCTTGCAGCCCTACAAGGAGCTTCCACATTTCACCAAGGTATGATTAAAAATCCATCTCTTGTCATTTCATTAAACACTTTGGATGGGTCTATATTATTTCCTATAGTTGACCTAGAGCAGTAGAATAGCACTACACTGTATAAAGGGAGTGATGGAGAAAAGAGCAGCCAATCCTCATATGAGCACTCAAAGGACAGCTTCCCTCGGGAAGCCATGAGAGGAGCAGAAAGGAGTAGAAATATGGAGATAAGAAACTCTTTCTCCTCTCTAGATGACACTCTCTCAATGAGCATGCCATAGCTCAAAGAGAGACTTCTACTGGCAGCAGATCCAAGACCCCTTTGTTTTTGGAGGACCATGCATGATGAGGAGATCTCAAGGAGAGATTTCAATGGAGGTGCACTCCCACACATCATGGAGTGCAATATTTTTCAATAGTTTGAGGAGGTTCTTCCCTTCTCACAGGAGCAGATAGAAGATGGAGGACATCTTCGGATGGATAACATCTCTCATGACTGTGTTGGAAATTATGGAGCCATGCACATCATGATGGGAGGTTTTTGCCTACCACCTATTTGGGTCTTTATAGGGTCAAATTGATGCTCGAGAAGATTGCATTTCAAGATCCCATGAAATGCAGGAATCTGATTTGGGATAATGGTAGCCCTCATGAGAGGATTACCAAGATGAAGGACAGAAGAAGGCATCCACAATTGGTTGAGTGGATGTGGATGGTGAGCAAGGAGTGGGGGAGCTACTTGCATATTTATGATATCGAGTAGCAGGAGGCTTGGTTGCGCTGGTTACTCCTGAAGGAGTTTGGCCACCACTTGGCATACACTCTTTCCAAGGGTATGAGGATGGAGAAGATGTGGCAGGATGTTGGCATCATGGAGCAGCAAAGATTATGGGTTCATAGTGATGATGCAACATTCATATCATACACTATGTCTTCATCACATATCTTGTATGATGAAAGCATGAGGAAGCAGCAAAAAAATTTGCTGCTGGGGTTATTCTTGGGAGAGAAAGAGCAAATTTTCTCTCATTTCTTGTATGATGTTGCAGGAGTAGGAGATGGCACAATCATGGTGCAAAGGGGATACTCCTTGACCGTTGATGATCAGGAACTATTTCCACCTAGGGAGAGATTCCATATTTGCATCAACATTGTTGGAGGGTTGCCCATCTATGTTGAGGAAGCTGAGGGCAACAACGATGTGCCATCTAGAGACTATCTAGTGCCTCATGCAGAGGAAGGAGGAGCTCTTGCTCCAAGTAGAGGGATTCTTGCATCCTTTCAAGGAAGTCCCCAGGATCTCATGTATGGAGATCAAGGCACAACTCATGTTTTACTAGTGCCATTGTTGAGGAGGTGTGGAACCTTGGAGAAAAAAGGAGGAGATAGGGAAAAGACCCAGCATCATGAGATGAGGAGTACACATCCCTATTCATTTCTAGAGGTTGATGCACCTAACAAGGTGATTGGATTGCGTAGTGGAAGCATGGACGGATTTGTTCATTCACATATGCAGTCAACTCTTGATGATGATGTCTCATTGCATGGAGACATTTTGTCGGGGAGACCCCTAGACCTACAGAGGAGGATGGATGCTTCACATGTTGGGGCACCACTCATTGATTTTAGGAGAGTGGAAACCTTGGGAGATAACTTCACAGCATTGAGAGTCTTGGGTAGACTCAAGGAGGAGAGAGCAATTCTCTCAACATCACTTTCACCCACTCTCATTTCAAATTCTGCACTGTGGTAGAAGCAGCAGGGGAAGGATAGCAGCCTTCCAACTTGCATCTTTGGCATGGGAGATGTTAAATAAAGAGATGAACATATGACATATGTCCTTCATGAGGAATCATCAGAGTTGTCACTATGGAGGATAGATCCATGTTGGAGCTCCGGGTTGTTGGTGGAGTATTCCCAAGATCATCTGGCTTGCATGATATTGACATATCAACATATGAGGAGATGCGTAGATCATGTATAGATGAAGGAGATATATAAATATTTGGAGGAGTTAGCACAACCACCTCTATTCTCTTTGAAGATGAGAGGAGACTCATTTTTGAGCCACTCCATTTGCATGAGCAAAACTTATGGTGAGGGTATTGTCTGTTTGCATGATGATTTGTGTATTCATCCCTTAACCATATATGTATATAGGATGTTGCTCCAAGGAGGAGCATTCTTTTTTCTAGACCTCATGGTCTACTTGAGGCCATGAGCACTATTGGTGACCACTCCCTAGGAGGACTTGGGGAGGAAACGTGCTTTGGAGGACATACTCACCTTGCATCCATACATTTGAGGAGAGTAGGACAACATGCAAGTGGTTGAGAGGCCACACTTTTTGTCATACTCTTTTGCAGTTGAGGGTCAAACTGCATCGGTTGCAATTGAGGGACCATTTTCCTTCTCCCTTGCCACACATGACAGCAAGCATGGTTCTCATTATGGTTCATTATGTTGTTGTTGTCTTTATGTTTGTTGAGAGCATGATTGGGGGAATGGCACATTGGTTGGATGTGTCCCTTGGGGGAGAAATCTCCCACATTATTTGCATTGCATGTTCTAATGGGAGCATGAGATGACATGTGGCCACTACAGAAAAACATTTGTTTCCATTTGAGGTGGGCCATATGATGGTGACTTCCAACTCATCACATATGAGATGGATTGGAACAACATGTTTCATAACGCTGAAGAAGAGATCCTTGGAGGTCTAGTCTTCATTTTGCCACTTGAGGGCAACATTTTTGCAGCCCAATATCAGCATATACTCTACACTTATCCTTAGTGGAGAGGAGGACAATGTGGGGTAGGCTATTTTGTCTACCAAGATCAAATTTTCAGCCCACCTATATTGTAGGAGCCAAAGGTGGAAGATGATTGTCAGGAGTTGCCATGTTGGGAGGTAACTCACTTTGTATGGATGATTGCTTGGGGGATGGAGGATCCACATGGGGAAGATGTTCCTCAACAAATTTTAGACTCCATGCCTTGGATGGATATTTTCCAATTCTAACCTTGCAGTTACTTGAGGACAAGAAACATTTGGGAGGGGAGGACTTTAATATTCCCATTTTAGCACATAGCTAAATGGAATATTAAAATTTTGTTTTTATCACCTAGCAGCTTAATAAATGGGTAAGGGAAACCATTCTTATTGAAGACATGAATAAAATCCCTCATAATGTAGATTTATTTGGCACCCTCAAGTGTGAAAAGGGGCAAATGCATGAAGACAAGGTAAGGTTTGACCAAGTCAACAGCGCTGCCATAGGAGGAGTGGATCACTTTAGAAGACAGCGCAGTGTGAATGAGGAAGAGGATATTTGGTGGAGGAAACCCTAACGAGTGGGACCCATGGAGAGAGAAATTTCACTTGTTTAAAAGGAAGGCAAGGCAGCCATTTTTAATCATGAATTGGATTTTTGATTTCATTATCTATGCAGACATTGTGCATTCTTTTGCTGCTTAGCAAAGTTTCCAGGAGAATTCCTGTTTAGGATTTCTTCACCTTCTTGAGAGGCCTCTTGAGGGATTGTTCTTCATTATCCACATATATTTTCTCAAGGCCAAAGCCACCTCCTTCAATCACAATGTTATTCCTGAAGCAGGATAACTTTGTGTTGCAGGGTGTTGCAGTGGGGACTCCACAACACCATTTCCTTGGCTCATATTTCAGAGGAGGGAGTTTCTATTCCTCTAGGAGGTTAGTGAGGGAGATTCCTGAGCATATTACAAATCATTAGCATCAGTCCAAGCACTTCCCTTCACCAAAAGCGCAGTCCCTTCTCTAGACTGCGTTATTTCTTAGTGCAATTGCAGTGGGGACTTACTCCACTATTTTGGAGGGTGAGATCTTCAAGGATTAGATCAGCCTTTCACCTAAGATATCCTTTGGATGAGATTCAGCCATCATTTTTAGCATTATCAGCTATCTTCATCCATATCTATTTTCTGATTTGCAGCTGTTGCCCAGCAACTCCGGCATTTCTGCATATTTTCCATTTTGTGCTTATTTCAGCCAATCCTTTCAAGGATTGTGCATTGATTGTTTCCAGGGGTTGAGATATTGCTTCCCCTATTATATTTGAGCTGTATATTTTCAAATATGTGTTTTGACACTATTTTGCAGCAGTCCTCCTTTATAGATTGCGCTATCATAGCCAGGGCTTCTTTTGTATAGTAGCATTTCTCTATTTTCATGTATATGTTTTTTTGAGGCTGCATTGCCTAGCTTGAGAGATCATTTCCTCAATATCTTGTATACATTGCTGCTGCTATAATATAGTGTAATGGTTATGCGGATCTTCTGGCATTCTTGTATTAATGCATTCACTGCTATTTTCCAGCTCATGTTTATGTATTACTGATCTCCACATTGGTAATATCTTGAGATATTCCCAATAGTGTAGTTGTTCCTAATTTGAAATATTACATTAAGGGTTGGTGTAGTTGAGGGTGGATGTAATCCTTAGGTAATTTTGATAGCTTAGATATCTCTGGGTCACAATTTCTTAAACCATAAGCTAGTCTTGCAAGTCATAAACATGTTAGCAAATAATACAAAAAAATAAACTACAATATAAAAAATATAATGGAACAAAATGTTTACCTTAATAAACCTAAAGCGTAAAAATCCAATAAAAAATGAAAATTTGTACTCTTGATCTTTTACATAATGAAGATTACAATATTTCCCAAACTTTCTATATTTTTTTTTTATTATTATCTCTACATATTTCTTCTGTTTCTCTTTTTCATTTATCCCTTTTTTTTTTTATTAATATATCATCCACATTATTTTCTCATACTATGAAACAATAATGATCACTCATACTAGTTTTTCAATACCTAAAATTATGGTGAAGTTTGAGACTTCAAATTTTATTTGAATATTATTAATGATTATAAGGCTTTGTATTGTTTCTTACTCTTTACTAAATATATATAGGTGAAGGTGAATTGTGATGAGTTAACCTTATTTTTATTTAAACCCTTTAAAAATTAAAAGAATAGAACATTACCTTATCAAGATATATAATTTTCACATATTGACCTTATTGGATGGTTGAGATATCATTAAAAAAAATAAAGGTATATTACTAAAAAATAAACATATAAAATATAGAAAAAACATATATAAAATATTTCCTTAAAGATTGTAAGGAAAAATAATTTACTTCTTTAATACTAAGTTATACCATTTTTAATTATATTCTATTAATACAATTTTAATATATCACCTAAATCAACTTTCACTTTATAAATTTTTACTCCAAAACATAGAATTAAAATAAACCACATTATATGTTGCATAATCTAATTACAAACTGGAAGTATTCCAAATAACTTGTAACCAACTTCAGTGGAGAGCGGAGAATGGGTTTGTTCTCATATCCCATGCATTCCTCAATTCAAATCACTTTGACTTTAATTTTGTGGGGCATCTTAGCTCCCTCATTTTAGTGTGATGGCAAATGTTGCTTAGAACCTTTATAGTCACTTACAGCGAGCCTAAGTTTGTTGCGATATATCAAAATTTTCAAATTAGTTTTTCAAATTTTTAATAACTGCAATCGTACCATATGTTGCAAAAGAAACGCTGCAGCGTAAAGTTTAGGTAAGAGTAGCCTGTAGCGAAACAAGATGTTAAAGAACAAGTCGTCATGAAGGAATGAAGTAGGTATTCTTGTTACTAATATGCTTTGAGGGTTTCAAAGATATTGATGATACAGTTATCAACCAAAGATATTGATGAGAAGAAATATCAAACTAAAAAAATTGTTACAGATTTTGAAATTGAAAGAATTAAAAACACAAACCAACATATTATGTTCACATATAAGAAAAATTTTACATAGATATTTAAAAATAGAAAATTAAAGAAAACTCTTTTCATATTTAATAATTCAACAAAGAATTTCAATAAGTGATATTTAAATACATTCACACAATCTATCTAGCACAGATGTGAATAAAGAGAATTTGTATTAACAAAAATAGAGTTATCGTTCTATCTACATTCGAAAGCGGTAATTCCATGCTTATCATAAAGTATGGCATTAATAGTCTCTGTATAAGCGTGAAAGTAGAATATCATTGTAATATAAGATACTTTTAAAGGAGATATGTTCTTTGGTGTTATGCTTTATTTTTAACTCCAAACTAGTTTATTCTTTTCTATATACATATGAAAAAATACAAATACCAAATCACAAATTTAAGTTATAGTTTTATACTTTTTTGCAATTACAAACTAGCTTTCTATTAAAACAGTTTACACATCCTTTTGTAGGTTATTCTGTACTAATTTAAGAAGTGATAGAATTATTAGTGGTGGTTTAAAAGGTTTAAAATTTTATTAGAGGTCCATCACAATGTATGATTCATTATAAACTTCATATATTTTAGAGTTGTTGTGATTTTTTTGCTGTGGCTGCTGCTAACTTAGTTTTCCTCTTATTTTCACCTTAATTATCACGTATTCAAATCTACATTATCTTTGATCTTTAAATATAATATAGATATTATGAGTTAAAGTGATGTTATTTGTCATAATGATTCAAAAATCAGTTATTATAATTACAATATTAATTTTCTACATCGTTATTGATTCATTAAAATATTTTACAGACCTAGGTTATTCTAAATTGACTTATAAAATTAGGTGGTGTTATAGTGTGCAATTAAAATTTCATGAGTATTTACTCAAATGTATGGGCTTCATTGCAACTTTGAGATAATTTGTGGGAGTGTTGTGATTTTTGCTTGTGGCGCAACTTAAATGCTTAATACCTAGTTATGATTCAAAAATTTGTTATCATGTTAGATCCTTATAGCACAGATGGCAGGGAGCTTAATGTGATTTTTATTATTAAATGATTTTAAAAATCAATTATTATACCATAACATTGATTTTGTTGTATTTTACAGGGAATCCCCTAAAAACCGAGAAACATTTGATTTTACAGATCTCCTCAAAGATGGTGGTTTCAAAATTGGTGAGTAAATTGAGGGTTAAGAAAGAAATTATTGTATATGATGAGAAATTTGATGGTTTGTAGATAATATGGATTTATAAAATATCTTTTTGAATTTTTAAAGGGCCTCTTGGAAGCAAGGTGTATCCATTTAGATCATTTAAACTTAAGTATTCACACAGACTAATAATAACTCAGACATCCCTAGCCATTTTTCTTTTATTATATTCAAGTTTTTACAAACTAATAACTGTGAAATCTTAATATTTTCTTTTATTTGTGGATCAAGTTATAAAACTAAATTATACTCTCTTCAAAAGACTCTACATTATAAATTATATGAGGAAAGAATAGATAAAAATTGAATACAAAAACCCTTAACGTTGTCTCAAATTATCAATATGAATTATTATGTCAATTTTGAAAATACAATCTACAATAAGGACCTATGTGTTTTTGTAAGTTTTGTTTGGAATTAAAAAATAAAAATTATAAAGCATAAATTATGTAGTTAGAAACATTGTTTAAAATTTCAGCATAGTGTTGAGAAGTTGATATCATAAATTGTTGAAAAAATTATAAAAGTTTGTAATTTAGGTAATTGTGAGACAAGTACATAATCTAGAAGAAAGAGTAGCGTATGTGGTTACAAACTCGTTATAGTAGTTACAAACTATTGACAATTGTTAATAAAGGCAAATTTAGTGTTATTAAGAAATGAGAATATGAACATTCTATCATGACAAGATAAATCATATTATAAAGACTTGAATTAAGACTGACATATTTTAAAAAAAATTCATTATTAATTTAATTTATTAAGAAATACAACTCATGAATAATAAAACAATTAAAATACAATAATACATAAATAAAAACCATGTGTTTCTTGTGGAATAATAAAATAGTTGTAACAAAATAATATAGAACAAAGAAAAACTATGTATATTTGGATGTAGAATTTAGATATGGCATTTATTAAGTGAATTTCAAAGAAGAATCATGATAAAATTAAAAATAATTTTACAAAGCATTTAGGGTAGATAGTTATATTGATGAGACTAACAGGTTTGTAATATCAACATTGATCCTTTTATTCTGGTAGATCTAGAGTGAAACATATTAATTCCCCTTTAGATAAACCAGTATTCATGAATAATAAGAGTCAATAATATAGTTGTTTTTAGAAGTTTAGTAAATAATTTTATTAAATAATTTAGTTTAAATTTATATTATTATAGAGGGACTGTCGAGGTTTGCATATCAACATTATTGATCCCTTTGGTTCTCTGCAGATCCAAAGAAGCCATCTTAATTTCTCAAGATAAAACCACATTCCACATGTATAATGTTGAGTCAGTTACCTGTTAGTTGTTTTTATAGTTTAGTATTACTTTATTTTTTTATTTGATTTAGTTAAATGTTCATTATAATATGTCAAGATTTTTATTTTATTTATTTATTTTTATTTTTAAAATGGAGAAAAGTCACCAAAACTAATTTAATCATTTACACCAACATTATAAAAAACATATATAAATCTTTAACTCTGTGGAATCTAATGGGCTCAAATGATTAACCATTTTACATTTGATCCTGTAACGTCTAGAGATTGATACATGCTATAATTAGGAGTTGTTTTCAAATAATATTTTATTGTATAATTATTTATATAATATTGAAGAATTACTGCTAATCTTTTTTAACATTTTGACCTGTCAAATTTATATATAAAATATAATAAAATAAACTCTAATTTGTCTAATTAAAATTTACTAAAATAAAAATTTTCAATGGGAGTGGTGAACAACATTACCACTATTGGTTACCTATGACCTGACGCTATATGGTATAAGTGGTGGGAGGCTAGTAATACCTCATGCAATGCAATAAAGTACATTTTCGCTTATTCCGAACTATCGTTCTCATTGTCGCCATAGTCGTATTTGCATCCTGAAGTATTAGTGTTATTTAGGGATTATACACTAATATTGTTGTTAGAATTTACTGGATTAATTATTCGATGTTCTCATATTTAGGTCGTATATTATTGTAAGTGAGTCATCCGTTTTGTTCTTCCTCCTTACTGATTTTTTATAAACAAACTCTCAACTTTTGCTACTTAAGAATTATCTTTCATGGTTCACTCGCTATTTGGTTGATGAGAACTATTATTAGACAGCGGTCTAGTCTGGTATTTCCATTCTGGCAAAGTAGGGTATGCCCTATGTGTATGGGTAGTTGTAACAATACTGGCACGGTGTGGTAAATGGGTTGCCCTCTATTTTTGGCACATAATTTCATTTTTTGTTATTATCAGCCAGGTTCTCCTCTCTTTAGGCGTAGTTTTGCAGGATTTATATTATTGAAGTAGTTCACTGCTCGCCTGCTGGAATTTCACTGTTTTCATCAGTCCTTCAGAGAGGTTTCCAACCATTTTGGTCAAGGTATGTAGTCATTCAAGGTAAATAGGGCAAGTGGGTGATAGATCTGCTGCACTTCACCCTGGCAAGGGCACATAGTGTTGACTGTGGGTGATGGCGTTAGGCTCGGTTCTTCGAGTGTTCGCCGCATGAAGCTCCCAGATAAAGTCACCTCCGTCCCTCGCTGCGATCTGTGAAGGTTGAACTGGTATTTGGCCTCGCCTCTGATCAGGACTGGTTGATTATCAAGGTCAGGTGCGTGAGAGATGGTGATGTTTGCAGATACTTTTGTGAGTCGTTTATGCTAATGGGAAGTATTTGGTGGTTGGTGCTGCAAGTAGCTGGTCCTGGTGGACAAAGTATAGGGCCTGCTTGTGGTGGGCTCTGGGGTGACAAGGGAGGGTGTAATATCAATGAAGGAGACTCACACAAGGCTGGGCAAGACAAGAAGGTTGGCTTATGGATAAAATCTGGTTGTATTAGAGATCACATGAAGGTAGAGATAGCCTTCATCCATCTTGGACACTTGTAACCCATGACAGTAATGAGAGAATAGAATATATGAGGCTGAGGGCAGATGGAGAAAATATGACATTTTAGTGCCACTGCTCAATTGTGGTTGAAAATCGAAGCCACAGAACTTAGTCATCAATTGACCAACATGTCCACTATCTCACCAATTCACCTCTCTTTCTAGGATTGGCGAGATGCTAATCTTTCTCTATCACTAGTGATTAACTTAAAGAATCGGGGTGGTTTTGTTAGTTATTTTTCAAAAATTTTTCATATGATGGCCTCATCTGGGTATTTTGATTTTTTCTTTGAAAAGGGTACAGATTTGGTCAACAAACCCAAATAAGGTGAGGCCATGAATTTCTAGTTAACCTTGCAGCCACTTTTTATTTAATAAAAATCTGGACTACATGAATTTAAATAGTCAATTTCAATTGCTTGACCTCCCATATTTGGGTAGGGCCATTGTAATGTTCTTCAGAAATTTAAATGACTATCTGTGGACTTAGACACCACTAAAAGAGCTACCATTTCCATAGATTTGCAGAAGGAAGGCCTCGAACATGTAATCCATGGAGATGGATCTTGCGACTCAAGAGAGAAAGTATACAAGGCTCTGTTTTGATTTAGAGGTTTGAAACAAGTACACAGAGTTAGTATGACCCATGTACTCCCAACATCTTGTCAAAGGTTCAAATTAATAAATAATACTTTTGTAGCATTTGTCATTATCTTCTTCTTCATCTCAAAATGGTCGAGACTCCAATTTTAGTTCTGCTCCAAATCATCTGAGTATGGTTTCAGAACACAGGTGTCCTGGTATCATAAATGTGGGGCTACGTGAGGAAATTTGAACTTTCACCTTCCGTAGGGAGGTGTCTAATTCAAGATTACTCTTGTAAATATGTAGCTATTTGAAGTCTGGTCTGATATAAGGAGTTTACCTCACAATGGGTCAACTTATGATCAACATTAATGAGTAAGATAAACATTATTATGATTCCATCTGTACTTGATAGTTCAATGGAACTTTATATAAATTATTACACAGAAATGGGATAGAAATTGATAAGAAGGAGAATTGTGGTGTTCACATATTATTCACATATACATTTATAATATTATTTATTTGACCTTTGATTCATCTTCCAAGTTATCTCTTGACCTTCTTCAATTATTGGTTTTTATTAATCTTCACCAGCCATAGATTAGTGTCCAACATTCACCTCTTAATCCAGTGGAGGAAAGAGTCCTAAGAAGAGAACTTAATACAAAACTCAGTGGCAGAATAAGAAACACTAGGCCTAATGAGCCCAAACATAAAAGAAAGAGGGTGGTTTAAGGATTACCATCATAATTGAATGCTGTGAAATTCTCAAAACTCTTCAAATTTGGCAGTACATTTGTAGGTCTTCTACTAGAGTGAAGGTTCTTTGTATTTGAAGAGGATACCTTCAACCTGAATCAAGGGAGGCATACAACCTGGTCATGGTTTCAAGACACCACCAACCTCTGGAATTGTTGATGCACCACCAGAATCCCCATCAAATCGGCAAGAGGCGTTGAAGTCTATGTTAGAGGGAAGGTCTCACCTTGAAGAGAAAGAACACTAACCCCATGGCTGGAGGAGCCAAGGTTGACCACCAACCAAAGGGTCAGGCACTGTGTCTCTGCTGTAACTTTTAAGAATCTGAATAAGGCTGTGGCTCAAGCTGCTTTGGGAATATTGGTGGGTTTTGGTTGTAACTCTAATCCGGAAGCACCATTGTGCCATGGCCTGTGGCCACTGAACCGTTGTGTCTCTCGCACAACTCCTAATCCGGAATGACACGTTGTGGTCAAGATCACTTGTGATGGCTTTAAGGCTGGGGAGAGATCACCCATTTTCCCCCTGTCATACAAGGTGAGATGATGGTAAACTCAAATCGCAGATTGTTCAATACTTAGAAATGTTTTATATGACTTAAACATCTTCGTTGTTGATTTCATTGCTAGAAGCATCCATCTAAGATGAATTTTGTCTTTATTTCTAGAGGTCATTTCAAGCATCCAGGTGAAGAATTGTGCCAAACTAGGGTTTTGCATGGGTGAAGATCAAAACAAAGATTCTCATATGGCCAACTCACTGCGTTGTTGAAATTTTAAAATATTTTTTTGATGATGTGAAGAGGAGTTAATCTAGAACAATGAAGGTGAGCTATCAAGGAAAGAAACTGCACTCGAAAATTTATTGGTTGAGTAGTCTGGATATGAAAGACAACCCTTTGTCATATCCAAGACCAAGCAGTTTATTTATGGTAAGCTCACCCAAGGTCCGACATGGGCTTGGGAGGTGTAAGGGATATTTGCACTACACAAGCAATATTCTTTGTACTGGCCTGGTGATCTTAGACCAAAATCTGTTGATGTGAGTTTGTCTGGTTTTCCGAACAAAGACAAGTCTAAAATGAAAATTCTTTATTATTGGGTAATCCTCGTTGTAATGAGATTCAAGCTTACAAAAAATCATTCTCACTGTAGACTTTGTAAACAGCATAAGACTGTAGATACGGTCTTAATGATGGGATTGTGTTAGTACTAGTGGAATATGATTAGAGTTCTCATTAACCTATAATCCAGTAAATTTTTGTCATTGTTCACAACTCTAGTCACAAATGATCATAATATACTTGCAATATTCTTTCAAAAATAAATGCCTAACGTAAGAGAGAAATACTTCAATCAATAAACTTTTTTTAAAAGTACTGTAATATCCTTTGTGTCACTTCCTCCTGTCAAGCTTCATAAAATGAGTTCCTTTCTACTTCTTTTTTGTTTTTCAACACGTTCATCAAAGCAAGTCCATGGAAAGCAGGTCCAACCTGTACCTTCTTTACAATGAAGTTATGGGTTGAAAAGTGATTTAGACACCATAAAAAAGCAGGACTGCCGAATTAGGTTCCGCAGATTTATGCAGGCCAGAAACACTCTCACTTCGTGATTTTTTTTAATAAAAAATTTTAGGTTTTTTTTGTGGGATACAGGTTTCAGGGAGAATGGACTGGGAAGGCCTGACCGGGGGAGTGTGGAATCTCTGTGGGAGGTCTTGATATGTAGGGGACCCAGGGGCAGGTGGGTTTGGGGGAGGGGGGAGGGAGAAGGGGAAAGAGATGTAGAGGGAGAGGGTTTTGTTGTACAAGTGGAGTGGAGCCGGGAGGGAGGAATGGTGGGGAGAGAAGGTTATGGAGTGTGAGGGGTGTGGGTAGTGGGAACTTGGAGGGAGGGGAGGGACACTGGGATGTAGAAAAGAAAGAGAGGAGGGGGGAGGAGACATGAGGAAGGAGGGTTGCGGGAGGTAGCAGAAAAGAGGGGAGGGCACGAGGGAGGAGGAAGTGGATGGTCACAAGAACGTATTATCAAGAGGGGAAGGGGGCCATGGAGGGGGCAACAGGAAAGGAAGAAGAAACGAAGGACCAGGGAGGGGTGGGCAAACAGAGGTAGGAGAGCCGAAGGCGTTATAGGATATGGGAGTGAAGTAGGTGTAGAGATCGTGAGCAGCCGGAGAGAGATGTTGTGGTCACTAAGGCCTGCCATTGAGCAAACATTAAAAAATGAATAAAGATGGATAATGAGAAAACAATCAAATGTAGTAAAAACAAAAAATGCTGTATGGAAGTCAATTTGTTATGTATGTACGTAGTACCAAATAAAATAATTCAAAAACATGATGTTAAGTCACCTCAACAATTATCACTAGTTAAAAAATAATTTTAAAGAAAAATATCAATGCGTAAAAATAATTTGAAGGCATAAAATATTTTTTAAACGTCATAAAATAATTTATGAATGTCGTAGTAATATTTTTTGAATGTTAGAAAAACATTTTTTAGTGTCAAAAATTATTTTCAATGTCAACATATTAATTGCTATAAAAATGCAACATTTTTTGCAAAGTACAGTCACAGCAAGTGGATCACACAAGACGATACATGAATGAAAATTTTAGCCTTTGATACTATGAATGCTATTAATATGAAAATGATTAAATGGAGCTGAGAAATATAATCAAAAGGTCTATTATTCATGATAAACATTTGAGTAATAATGAGATGGTTGTGACCCTTGGTTTCATCTTCCAAAATTTTTGACTTCAAGGTCTATTTGGTTTCACACCTTACCATGAGGATTAGGTGTCAAATGGGAAATCTATTGTGGCAGCAGACATGGACCATTTTATACAGGTTTCTAATCTTCTTATGCCTATATGGAATTTAGGGCCTGGTCTCGTGTGGATGATCGTTTCTTCCCTTCATATCACCAAGCTCATTGTCGCAGAATTAACAATGGAAGCACATCACTTGTCATGGGGATATGGTTGGACTCATTTTAAAAGTGGAGCCCACTTTGATATATTATCGTATGCCCCCGTCTCCGTGAGAGTTAGCTTGAGGTGATCTGGCTTCTAATCTTCAAATGGTTGTTGTAGGTCTAGTACGTATGACTCGGGGGAAGACCGAGGTTATGCTTCAACTCGAAAACACTTTTCTGCGTGGATTCAAACCAGAATTCACTCAGCTCGCCCCTTGGTGACTTGACCAAAGGCCTAGGAGGAGAGAAACCCAACACAAACCCGCCAGGTAGGAAATTAAAAGATCCAGAAAGTCATAGGCTCTACTAGAGGTTAGGGCTGGCCAAGATGACAACTTGTATCTTGGCTAGTTTCAATATAAACCCTTCATCAATGATATACCCTGATTCAGATATTTTTTAACCTGGTTTATACCAAATGTGTTTTTCTCCAAATTGGCACATAAGGGCATTTGGTTATTGGAAGGACTTTACAGAATATAAAAATTTCTCCCAATCCCTGACGAAGATTAAGTGATTGCTCAAAATAATTATCATTAGAATTGAGTTGCAAGGCCACAACATGTTATTCATCATCCCTGAAGGCTGGGGAACGAATGGAACAACTCAAAAAGCATGAATATTCATCTGTGAAACGCTCTTGGATTTTATGAAGTCTTCCACACATTGAGAGTTAGATTGGCACCTTGGTGATAACCATACATCAAATCAATCTTCAAATATTTGACACCTCTTTGAGTGTGGTCTAGAGTCATCAATCCATGATTTGGATACTTATAAATATAGATTAGAACTTATTCCTAATCCCGATAGTCAATATAGAGTCTGTGTCTTCATTATTTTTGTGTATAAACATGATTGGGATCTCATAGGGTGATGAATTTGCCTCTAATTAATCTATTCTCTCAGAACAGCATGAAGATATTGGTATGTTGGCTATAAAGAAGCTCAGGCCTGACGAGGAGGTTGACTGGATGGGTATAGGGGCACCCTGTGGTTGAGGCAGATGTCAAGGTACCTTTTGTGACCTATCCATCTGTTTCCCATAAGGAGCTGTGTGTTTGGAGGCCTTGATGTGGCTACAATATTGGCTTATTTCCGGATATTCATATGATGTTTAAAGAAAAAAAATCTTAGCCTAGAAAGGATTCACTAGTATTGCTTCAGCAAAGATCAAAAGAGATGGATGCATGGTGTTGTTACTCTTCGACAGATCTATATAACTTATTTCAGAAATAATAACATTGTGAGGCCTAGAACTGATAGGTACAACATATGATGCATGAGATAAGTATGGCTGTCCTAATAATATATTATGAATCCCTCAAGAGGAGAAACATCGTACAGATAATTTATTTTTGAAGGGCTGAGGTTGTGAAGAGACATTGCTGGCTGACGCGAATAACTCGTCCTTAGTGAAGCCACCCGATGGCACGTAGGGTGTGGTCAATAGGTCGCAACCGATTCACAACCTCACCGAAATGAGAGGTTTCTTTTGCCTCATGTCAACAGCTGAACTGTACAGAGAAACCCTTCCAGATGGAGGAAGAGTAACTTCCTCTTCTGATCTTCGAGCTAATTGTAGCAGATATTGTAGGGTAACGATGGTACTAGGGATCCAAGATCACAATATGCTTCCTTTGTCATTTGGTTTAAAGCCTCACTTAGATTCAAAACATGTGTCTGATCTGTGGTTTTCATTCTGGGCCAGTGGCTCATGATTGCTGGTTTAAACCCTCCCACTATCTCACAGAGTGGGGCTTCATGGGAACTTGTCACCCATTTCTGGTGTCCCTTGTCTTCGTGTGTTTGGTTTGCATGGGCTTTGGCGAATATCTGGCTCACCCGCCAGGGATTTGTGGTCCTCGCTCGCTGCTGAGATGCCCTTTGCCTCGTCGTATTCATATCCAAATCCCGTTCTTCTCATGTTTTAAATTATGTCAATTGATAAGGTATCGATAGTTGATACTGGAGCGAGGCAATGTTCCGTGAACTCATCCTGATGGATGCATACTGGGGAATAGGCAAATAAAAATACTTGAAAATTAAAGAACAATAATCCTGATATCTAACTTCTAGGTTGGTATGGAAAATAATATTTGTAAAATCCACTACGCTCTTTGGTCCCTTCTACCCAGTAGTGGTCCACTTTTATATTATTTTCACATTCTCATTGTGGTAATATTATTCTTGATGGCGTCTCTTTGTGAGAATTTTCTGGCTGGGTGAAGTGGAATAAATGAGGTTCTCTTTTTCATTTTGTTTGTAAGAGGTTTCCACTGCTTTTATTTGAATATAGTGGGCTGAGAGTGCAAACTAATATTTTTCCAATTTGGAAAAGTAACAGAACTAAAAACATCCTTCCAACAGATTTAACCAGGTTTGTGTTGTTTTCATCTATCTAGCTTCAAATATAGAATGTAAAGTACTTTGTAATTCCTAAGGGAGTGGTGCCTCCAAATTGCTACAAGGATTGTGATGCTTATGGGAGACGTTGAAGGATGAGAGAAAATTTATTCATCATCGTGTTCTTCATCACCCAGGCTTCCTAAGTTAATATTTAAAAGGACTCTTTCTCCTGTTTCATTTTATTCCACTATGGGAGGGTTGTTGGGGTTCACTATGCTGTCTTGCAAAATTCAAATCTGCCGATCTCAACTCCTTTATACCCTAACCCTGCTGTGACATGCAAAGAAATGAGAAAGAAGAGACCTTCTAATACCATTGATCTATAATGAAGGAACACAATAGAATATAGCATAAACATAAATGCCAGAGATGCAACATAAATAAATCTTCATTTTCATTAATATCAAAGAAGTTAAGGTTGTTACAACTGTAATGGAAATAAATTGATCAAACATGGTAGCTTATCTCTGTGAAGGGATGGTGTCACTATATGCCTCTGAATTGTATTACAAATGAGGCTTTAAGGAAATTTCCTGGAGTGATGGAATAAATAAGGAACCTAATAACCAAAAAACCTAGACACATGAGAGATGAAACTAAGGGTTTGTGGTCCTATTGGGGTTAGCAGTGTAACCCAATTTCCGGGGTCGAATCTGTTCATATGATCTTCTGCTTGGCCTGCTATGATACCTTGTTAGAAAGAGACTGAGATTTATGATTTTTAAGGCCTGGAATAAAGCTATGAAGTCCACAGTATGGCTGGTTATCTCATAGACCCCAAACATCAGCTGCTTAGGGGGTTAAAATAGTTTTGAAGTCTGCACTCAAAGAAATGATAAAAGAAGTAATTTGTTCTATGAAGCAATGCAAACATGAACCAACTGAGGTCTAGGTGGAACAGGTGGGTGCCACAGATTCAGCATGTGGATCATGTAAATCACTAAGATACTTGGATCAATGTAAAGTTAGAAGAAGAAAAACGCAGATTGGGTATCACCACAGTCATTCTAGATAGTGAGTAGTAATGCAAATGAGGCATATGAGAAGACTGAGGAAAATGAGGCAAGATAAAACCACAGAAATTCTCGCATTTCTAGTTTCAATTACAGAACGCAGTGCAGGCTGTTCACAATTGCAACAAGCACTTGAACATTAGATTTTGGTTACTTTCACCTAAGAGAGGAATAAATGGTAAGGGAGCCCATGAACAATCAAATATAACAATTTCCATCTAATATGAATTTGATTTCATTTGTGGGCTGGAATTATACTTTGCAAGGTGAACAAGGGGTAAATGGATGAATATTAGTCAAGTTCGACTTTAAGTCAACATGACATTTTGAGGAGGAAGAGATCACTTAAGTAAATCCACTTAAAGGGGAATAAGGATCAGCCTAAGACACATATGTAAACTGAGATTGAGTATCTCTAGGGAAAGAGAATTGGAGGTGGATTAATCCAAGTGAATTCCAGCCAACATCTCAAAATTACAAAAAATAGAGGGAAGTGGTTAGTAACACAGCTTTTGAAAGAGGAAGTTTGTGAAGAATTCACTCTAACATTAGGGGTCCTGGGTGGAGTGAGGCTCATCAAAGATAAAAGTAAGGCATAGCATCAAAGGAACTGTCTGTGAGATGGACGGTCTGTGGTCTTGAGACTAACTTTCTGCATGCTTCCACTGCTTAGCCAAGAGGTTGTTTGGGACTGCTTGAGTAAGGAATTTCCCATAGAATCTAATCTCTCTCTTTGGACTCATTCTGGTTAGGTATCAAATGATATGATTGAGCTTTATTTCAAGAGTTTCGATGAGGCCAGTCTGGTCCCCATTCAGCTGTAATGTGCAATTTTACTTCAAAAAACTACATCAAGCTCTGGAGTATTTTTGTAAGTATGTTTGTTGTACCAGACAAATATTGAGGAGTATTTATTTCTCTGAGAGAGTAATAAGATGCTCTCCAGTATCATTTTGTACATGATATGATCCCCATGTCATATTCAGCCAGTAGAGCACAACAATGCGCATCCATATTTGCAGACTGCTTGTTATTCATGTATTTTCCACAACTCTTTAGTCGGAGTCTTGTTTTATTGTATAAGGGAGAGAAACATCCATTTATCTATCATTTTCTGATATTAGTTGCATATCAGAATCATTTTATCAGATAAACCCTATTGAATACTACATTCTTTCTGTGAGTTGTTTCCATGTTTGATCTGTGGGTTTTGGACTCTATTTAGCTGCACAGACCTGGGATCTCATTATGACTGGAGTTATTTTTTCACCCATCATGTCTCTTTAAGGGATCAACTAAGTCCTTTTTTCATACTGTATATTATTTTCTCAAGGTGCATTGTCTTATGTGCTCATATTATTTCATTTCTCACCCTGAAGGAGAATAGCCTGCATTCAGTTTAGGTCTTTTAACATTTCTGTGTGATGTTATTTTACATCTATTGAGCTGTTATGCATTTAAATAAAGATTTATTAAAGATCCATACTGGTAATAATCCATGGTCTCAATAGTGTAGCTGCTTTAGTCTCAACATTACAATGGTATCAAAGTTGCCATCAATGGTTTCACCGTGATCTCAGATTCAATCAGAAGACAAGAAGGAGAGAACAAATTAAGGTGGAGAAGATGAGAGCTACTCTCATCCATGAGCTGATCAGAAGAAAAAAGAAGGAAATGGCTGAACCCTCAAGAGGGTTTCATGGAGGAGAAAAGCAAAGATACTCAGAATACTCTGGCTAAGAAGACATCTCACTTTTCTTATGGATATGGAGATCAAGGAGATCACGAGCACAAAATCCCAAGTGGGTACTAGTGAATATAAGTGCCAAATCAGGGCTTTCAAAACATCTTGTGATTTTCAGTCATTCAATTAAGAGAAGAGAGGAGACCATGCGAAAAAACAATATTAGCGAAATAGGGTTCTATTTTCTATATTTGATGGTTCAAGTACATTTTAGAGCTTGGCAAGAAAGCTGAGGTATCTTCTTCCTACTTTATCTAGTGGAAGAGAGGGAGGCAAATGAGCAGCCGTGACCTAGGAGGGTAAGCCAATGCCTCTGTGAGTGGACTAAGCCACACAAGAGTGACTATTTTTCCAGCTTCACTGGGAGCTAATCAACTTTTACAGATAATAATAGAGGAGAGTAGACCCACACCACCAGGAGGAGGCACTGCCGCTAAGCAGAGCCTTGAGAGAGCAACCTTCAGCAATGGTTTGATCGGCCCAACACATTGAATAGAGCACCTTTGTGGCAACCATAGATGATGGTTCAAAGGTTTACTAAGGCATGTGGTAATTTCATGTCTTGTGTATTTAAAAATTTAGAAAGGGTTGAGATTTGTTTTGCAGGTAATAAGATCAATGGTATGGGTTTGAGGAGCAAATGGGTGATTTGCACCGTATCATGCAAGCTGAAGGGTTCAAGGGCCATTTAACCATCAACTCAGGTAATGATTATGAGGTCACACAAACTTTCGAGGGTTATGTAACTTTGAGGATAGCGGAACCTCGTCTCCAAACAAATTCATGCAGAAGAAATATTCACTTAGGGAGTTGGACATAGTGGGGATAGCTGGGAACACTGAGAGGGCAGAAGGCACACATGAAGGGAGTGCAGCGTAGGCTTGCCTTCCAAACCACCGGTTCTGGGTTCAAGATAAACGATCAATGATGAGATATCTCTCTGGAGGACCCTATGATGTATTTTCTGATCTCAAGAAATGCAAGGAGAAAACTATAGGTGGGAGGACAGACCTAGCTGGAGGAATTCAAGAGGAAGAAAGATAAGAGGACCATGAGTTGAATGATGTGATGGGAGGTAAGGAGATTGGTAAGCCTTCAAAGTCTATGACATCAGGCAATCACAGAGGCAGTTGCTTGCATTGGTTTACCTGAGAGAGTTTGGTCAATCCATAGACAGGTCTTCCAGTGGGGTGAGAAGGGAAGGAGATTACAGATACTCATGTGGGAAGCAAGGAGGGGATGGATTATGGTGATGTGGTCCTTGTTTCAAATTTCAGGAGAGGTTGTATTATGGAGTGTGCAAGGCAGCAAAGTCATTTGTCGCTGAGGATTTGGGAGAGAACAAGGGGCTTTCTCACATTTGCTGATGTTGCAAGAGAAGTGATACCAGTATAGTAAGAGTAGCACCTCCATCTTGGGAAAATATCTACATGTACACAAGATTTTGGAAGAGCTTACAGTCAAATCCAGAATTGATTGAGATGGACATTAGGCCTACCCCAAACGCTGAACACCTGGCTACCTTCTGGAGCTGATTGTTGGCTATGGTTTTTGAGACCACTTCACAAGTAATTCACCATGAAGACAGAATATGGGCACAGAAATTAATGGATGAGAGTATCCTACTATGCAGAATTTTCTTTGTCTGGATTCCAATAAGCATAAGGATAAAGATCTAATTTGATTTAGGACTTTCTTCCATATTTTTATGTATACGATTCCTCAATGAGGAGTTCACTCTGAGGGTTTGTCTCAGACATTGAATGTATATCACATATGGAGAGATGTACACCAAAGATGAATAAAAAGTTGTCTGCACAACCATTTCCTATCACCTACAAAGAAGGGAGAGACAATTCTTTTTACTTGTTTATTTTCTAGCTTCTAATGACCGAAGTACATGATGGAGAGTGGGAATTTTTAAGTTTTCTAGGGCTTGACACTTCCTTATCTATATGAGCAGATATCATACCAAGAAGGGTCTTTCTTTCGTATATTATATTTTTATGTAATTGAGGCCACTAAAATGCTGTATGGCTTACCTCATTGTGGTATTTATATTGCAACACAAACTAAAACATGCTTTCATGATTCCCTTTGTAAAAATTAATGTGGCAGCGTGCGGGCTGAAAAACACTTAACACGGTGTATTTGAGGCAGTAAATGATGCCCTCCGCATTGGTTCCAAGGTTTGGGAGATCAGGTTTTACCTCTGTTTTCATATGTTTATGTTTCAGTATTATGGGCTTACTAAACATTATTATAGAAGGACCATTGATGAGAAAAATGCAAGAGGTAAAGAGGTCCAATGAAAAGAGTTACTCTTCACATATATAAGTTGCATATTTCAGAAGAACCGGGTAGACCTTGATTGCCAAGGGTGAGGTGATTTTACCTTCTAAGTGAGGACCTCATTTGGGAGGGTTGAGTTCTTTTGAGAGACACTTCTGTGGTGTAATTGATGGAGTGGCTGGGTCTTTCTTAAGAACTATATCTTGCTATATATTGCTGAGAGTCTCATATATATCATATGGAGAGAGAAGCAGCCAAGAGATGCGGGATTTGACCTCTGGCTTTCATAATCATTCATGTGCCTTCACTTTCTTGGCAAGAGCTTCCAAGGTGGAAGAGATCCTTCATGAGCTGCCACACCAAGGGTGACTCATTGTAATGAAGCCAGATAGCTTTGGGGAGTGGTAGATTCAGTGATGATGAATCCACTACACTCTCCAGCCCTCATGCTCAAGAGTACTTTAACCACCTACTGTTGTCTGATGATTTACAAATGTCAGCCTATTAAATGGCTGCACATTTGGGAGGGAGCAACTTGGAGATATATTGATGATGCAACACCTTGATCCTTGGTATCACTGGAGGTTGGTAGGGGATGAGACATCTCTGGCCCCAGGTCTCAAGCTTTGCTTTGAGTGACGCTGGTTTGGGGAGGGAGGGGATCAGAATGTTCCCAACTGAAACACAATTCTGGGAATATTGATTTTTCTTTACTTTCACCCAGGGAGAGGAACAATTGGTAAGGGAGCTTTATGAAACAATCGAAATGCATAATTTGTGCCTTAATAAGGAAGGGGATCACCTAGGGCTAATTGACTGTGTAGTGTGAATGGCAAAACAAGATGATAATACAGTCACACTTAACTCACAACATGCATTCTTGAGGAGTAAGAGATCACCTTAAGTAAACTAGCTCAGCTGTGAACAAGTGATCAGCCTAATATACACATAAGGTAAACGGACTGTGATCCTAGTGTAAAGAGGCTGAGGTGACCTGACTAGTTGGAACAAGTCAACAATATAAATGTATAGTAAGGAGGAAGAATAGTAAAGACAATTTAAAGATAGCTTCTCATGAATAAAGTCACTCTCACAAATGTGTGGGTCTGGGGAGAGGCTTCACCAGAGTTAAAAAAGGAAGGCAGACAGTATCAAAGTTGAAAACTAATTCATGTATTCAGCTATCCCTGGCCTGACACCACTAGACATGCCTGAACTATTTAGCCTAGTTGCTGCATTTCTGGAGTAAGAACTTCTGTGGCTAAAATCTCCATCCTCTCTTGGGACTTATCTGCTTATGGATCAAAGAGAGTGATTGTTTCATTTTCATATTTGCTTGAGGCCATTCCATCCTTATTTCATCCACAACGCAAGCATTTTAAACTCAAGGTTCCTTTCCTAGAGCATTGTTAGGGGTTAACATGGCCTTTTGTATGCTGAAGCCTTAGAGTGAGGTGTCATTCTCTGAGTAAGTGTTAATAAGATGCCCAGGGACAAGAGCTTTTTGTATTGCACATGATATCATGTCATATTCACAGTGGGGAGAATATGTAACACCCAGAATCGTGTTATTTTCTTGCAGACTCATTTGTTATTCATGTCTTTCCCAAACCTCCTTTGTTCGTGAGAGTCTGTTTGGCTGTGATAAGGGGAACTCACCATTTATCGGGTTTGTTTTTATCAATACAAGTTGCACACTTACACTTTCTTATTAATTTTCTCAGGAAACCCTATTAAACAATTTATCTTTTTGCTTTATGATGCTGGACAAGCCAGACCATGGGCTGGACCTATTTTAATACAGACTTTGAGACCACAGTTTTATATGAGCTAGAGTTATTGGCTCTCACCTCAAAATATACAAATTTAGACATCAGGTCTTCTTTCTAAGGATCCAAGTCCCTTTTTTCACTTTCATAGTATGATGCATGAAATTGTTTTGTGCTCTAGGCTGTTTATTTCACCCGTAGTTGAGAATATAGACCCATTCGCTGTAGGTTATTTCCATCTGCCGGGTGTGGGAGGTTATTTTGTGATTTATTGAGCTGCTCACTTCTGAAGCTCATGATTTTGTTGAAGCTCCACATTGGTAGTGGAATCTTATTTATTCCAACAGTAACTATCAGTAATTTGGGAACATTAATGCCAGTGGTGGTGGTCTCATGCAGGATATGCAGAGCCCCATACAAGCTAGAGTAGTTGGAGGCCTGTTTATTCACTGGAGCAACATGAGCCATCTGCCTTCCTCTCTCTCCACTGTGTGATAGGATAAAGAACCCATCCTCCATTAACTTGATTATATGTTCTTAGCCTTTGCTCATTTTTCAATCTTTGGGCTTGCTCATTACTGCTATGGCTTTGCTTAACTTTTGGCTTTAGATGTTTATTAACTAATGGCAGCTAGCAATAAACCCGGTCATTATGAGACCAACAATCTAAGAAATAGCTTTAAATATTTATGCCAGAATATGAGAAAAGTTCTTAATTTGGGTAAAGAAGTAATTTATAAAAATAAAATAAAATAACCCTGACATGAAAACACTTTTCCTGTCAAAATATTAAAAAAAATTAATATGTTAAAATTAAATTTAACTTTCAATGTCATCTCCATGGGTACATATCTGGTATTCATGTGTGAATAGGAAATGGCCTTAAATGGTAATTTAAACTATCTCAAATCCATCTCTAACTTTTAATTCACTATTCCAGATGACCAAATATTCGAGATGCAAACCCTTTAGATGGAAACATTGATCTCTGTGGCTCCTTAGTAACTGAGTTAAGACATGGATCTAGGTTGGTATTACATGTTTTTATTTTCATGTTTTCACAATTTCAATTTGATCATCAATATTTATGACATGGACAGATAGATCAACTTCCAAGTGAAGATTTTCAAATTTTGAATTAGGTCACAAACCAAAGTTAGGTATTATCTTAAAAGAAGTAGGCTCTTTTTGTACTCTGACTTATAAAATTATTTAATTTGTGAGACAAAAGACCTATAAAACTTCACTATTAATGATCAACCTGATTATTTATTAGGAAATTTTAAAAATGTACTCTATACTTACTTTTGGATTTGATTGTGATTCTTTAATGTGAAATCAAACACTTCATCATAATGTACTAAACTAATAATTTATTACAGGGAGTAGGAGATGAGAGACAGATATAGGTGTTAATTTAACTTTAAATCATATGGACTTTAATTTTTGTAAACTCCTTCACAAGTGATGAGTTTAACCTTTTTTATATTTTTTTTGTGTGAAAGATCCAGTTGATCTAAAAGATTGGATATTACTTGTATCTTATGTTAGTTAAATCAGCAGATTTGTGGTAAAGTAGCTATTTATTTATTTATTTATAATTAATTGTATAAATTTTTATTTAAAGTATATGTATCTATAGAAACCTCTCATTTATTAATTTAGTAAAATCTAAAAAACATACCATTATTAAGATTTATGTTTTATTTAATAATAAATCTAAAGACTTAATCATAATGTACTTTCAAAACTGCAATAATTATTTTTAATATATACATATATATATATATATATATATATATATATATATATATATATATATATATATATATATATGTATGTATGTATGTATGTATGTATGTATGTATGTATGTATGTATGTATGTATGTATCTTTCAACTAATGGACCCTCAAAAATTTGTGAAACCATATAACTTCTTTTTCACGAATGATGAGTTTACCTTTTTTGTAACAAAGAAACCCATCAATAAGTAAAACCACAACAAGAGGCCGGTATATGATGGTATCTTTTGAGTTAGTAGAATACAACAAAGTAATTGGATTTAAACGCGTGTCCTTTATTTATATCGATTTATCACCATTTAATTGTAGATAGAAAACCTATTAATCATTTAATTTAGTAAAATATGAAAAAATTGCAACGACTCACTTATTTCTAAGTTTAATAGATTCATTTAAACAAGAAAATCAAACATTTAATCATATCAGGCCTCTAAACTTAAGATTGTTTTTTTAAAAAGATATAGAAATTAATATATACTTTAACCACTTTTTCTTCACGGAAATGAAAAGTGTTTAAACTTTTTTATTTGGGGCCCAACAATATAGACTAGAGGACATTAACTCAGGTGATTAAATGGACAAATATATCCCCAACCACTGCTAAGATCACGATGATTAACCACATCATTTTTTAAAAGTGATCCAATATTTGTGTAGGGACAATTTTATAAACCTCTGTGATGATATGATGAGTCTGGTATTCTGGATCAAACCGACATGAATGATTCTTTCAGGAAGAGAGAGTAATATATCTACTTATCCTCACAATTAAGAGAGAAGCAAGAGGAGGGAGAAGTATGAAACCTAATTATATTCTGTAATAAGTCTCACAATTAATTTCATCTCTGATTAGTATGATGATTAAATTTGTTGGTCTAAAGAACTAAAGAAATATAGTTTTCTCTCATGATAAATTTTGCACATTCTATGTGTGCAAGTTTAAATAAAATTTAAGATCTTAAGGTGATCATCATTGAAGATTCATGACACTTTAAATTTGAGATCAAACAATATTTGTAATTTCCTGTATTAAGATACCAACCTTTATTTAATTTGAGTTTTAACAAACATGATGTAAGCTATTGATGAATTATTTGAGAAAATAAATTTTCGTATATGTTATATACTTTTCCATGATCAGTCTATTGGCTTAGGGTGAAAAAGGGGGCAATAGCTCCCTCGTGAGTATCAAGGCTGGGTTAATGGGTGAGGGGGGGGTCATATAAATGAAGTTTGACAACCTCTGCCTTAGGGGTCTAAGTAGGTGGGGCAGCCTCGCAGATTGTCCAGTAATGCCTCTGTAAATATTGCTTTACTTTTTATGAGCAACTCAACAGCTGTCTTGTAATGGGGTTTTCATGGCTTTTGGGGGGCAATGGTGGATGCCTCTGTATTTGGTAGATCCATCAAGTGAAATATGGTTATGTTCTTGGAATCAATGGTTACGATTGGGTTTCCATAGTTGCTTTTGGGACACAAGATATACGATTTGCAACATTGGGTACAGAATATAATGATAAATCAAGCTGTTGTCCCACTGAACTGTGGAAATATCTGTGGTATTGTTTTTCTGCTTATGGTTTCAAGTATTGCTATTTATGTTTAAGAGAATTTGTTTGTGAGATGATTTGTAAGGTAGAAGTTAAAACCTTAAATTACATCATATTTGCTTCAATTTTTATGGGGCTGATTTTTCCTTTCTTTACAGGTGGTTTCTTTGTGTCATGTAGACCCTGTCGCTGAGACTATGGATCATTCTAGTGTATGAAAGGAAGATGGCAAGAAGTGGAAAATATAGAGGCTGAGAAATTTAATTCTTGAAGTTTCCTGAGCTGAAGCTGAAGAGTGAGTATTCACTGTGGATAAAGATCAATGGATCGTAGACTAGAGGTACTAAACCAATGGAATGTTAGATGAAGACTGGGCAGTGACCGTGGCTGCTAAAGAACACAATACGGTTGTGATTCATTCGGGACAGAAGGAATACATTCGGGAAGCTATGATGAAGACTAGGGCTTGTAATTTAGGGATTTTGTACAATCTAAGTGGATGAGAAGAATTTTTTCCTTGAGAAAAATATATAAATTTGAGGATGAAGGATGATAGACTTTGTATGGACAAGAGCATCCGAACACTTTCAATACTATGGTAAATCAATTGTCATCTGAGATAAATATCAGATGAAGATAAGTGCATCTTTTTGAGGTTTCTCAATGATTCTAGATAGGAAAGTCCTGTTATGTAATAGGGCAGCAACACAACCACCTTTGAATTTGATGAAATTGTCTCAACTTTATTGTTTGAGGAAAGGAGGCATGAAATATGTGGAGGTCAAAACGAGATGTCTTTATCTAGAGAGGAAGGTCCCAAACAGTAACAAAACAATTTTTCGAGTGGGAGATCTAAATCTCCAAAGAAAAAGCACAAAGGTAAATGAAATGCGTAAAGGAAGGGTACTAAAAAGATTACAGATTCAAGTCCTAAGAAAGGAAATGGATCTAATGATGCCCTTCTATAGAGGAAAAACCACCTCGATGAAGAAGTTGAATGTTACTTTCTGCTTCTTTCTTCCAAATACACTAGACTGAGGCGGCTGATTGAACTGTGTATCCTTTCACTTACTCCCTAGGGAGTGGTTCTATATACAGAAGTATGATGGTGTAGGAATAGAGACAGATAGAAGTGGCCGCCAATCTTCTTAGACGCTAAAAGAAGCGGTCGCGTAAGGTGGAAGGATTAAACATCGTAGTGTTCCTATAATTCTATATCGTCCAAAATATGGTTTTGAAGAAAGATGGATGTATTGTGTAAAAATAGTGTTCGAGAAAGATACCTTCCAAGAGTGGTTTGGGGAGTACCGGGTATTAATGTGGAGTTCATATTGGAACCCTTTTTTTAAGCATCAGGTAGTACTATTATTTATGGGGTGCAATAGTTCTGGTGGTTCCTGGTAAGGGAACAAAATCAGAAGTCTCCTGGGAGTAGAAGATCGTTGGTGGAATCAAAGGCTGGACATATTGAGAGAAGGCCTAGAATCGCATGGTAATGCTGTGGGTGGTAGCGGGCGTCCGACACCTGGATTTCGATTTTTGTGAACATTGGGGTAGAGGGAAGCAGAATTTGCGATTTTTCCTTCTGTGCTGGAGGACTAGTCATGATATTAGAGCTGTGCACATTGATGTCAATCATATTGTGTCTCCATCACCTGAAAGTTTGTATTATGTTTCTATTCGATAGATGAATTTTCATGAATATATGGATATATTTCTTGGAGTAACAAATCTAAAGTCTTTGATGATTTGAATGATCATGGTTCTGGGGAAACCATATTGTGTGGTAGAAGAGTAAAGTGCGCTTATACGTATAATGGTGGGAAAGTGAAGGCAATTTAAATGAGCTAAAAGAAGCGTGGTATACGGTGAGAAAATCATCTACACACCTAATGTAAGATGAGTTGTGAAATAATGAATGATAACGTTTATGAAAAGAAAGAAGCATGCTCGGTGGTATCAGAAAGAGAGAAGAATTAGTAGAGGCAATCGAGACGATGGTTACTCGGGTTAATGAGATGAACTTTCCTCATAAGGTTGAGTGGATAAGACTCCGATATCAAGTGATTACAGAAGAAAATCTCTGTGGAGGTATTGGATGTGGAGCCAAGGCAAAGGTTCTCAAAAGGGAGAAAGACTCAAGTTGGGAATAATAAATCAAAAGTAGATCTTTACTGGGTATAAGGATGGTCAAAAGTACAAAGATTCAACCCAAAATACAAGGTCGTAAAATAACCACGGTATTTTAGAGGAAATATATTATTGGCAGAAAGTCAAAAATTAAAGTAACTGGTGAAGAAAAGAGTTTGAGTTAAAGAGTTGAGATGAATCTGACTGCAATGTGAATCTTTTCATTTTTTAGAAGAGAATGGTTTCAAAAACTCAGCAGAGAAGATCAATTCAAAGAGAGAAGGGGGTAACCAGCATATATAATCCACATCTGCTTGTTTCAAATTTTTTTTCTTTTGGGAAGATCACATGATCAAGAACTTTAGAAAGGGTGGATTCAAGAGATGGAACCTATTGAGGCCATGGTCAATAAAGGCTTTTTGGGCAGAAATATGGATCTGTGGAGTTAAGTGGAATGGAAGGAAGTCATTGGGAGAAAAACAAGTGTTGGAAGAAAGAATATGAATGTAGAAGGCAAGGTGGAGAAATACAAAGCTCGCTTTGTAGAAAAATGTTATTCCCAGGTGCCAGGAATTGAAATTTGATTTTGGTGATATTTTTCCTTTTGTTACCAACATTACTTCTATTAGATTACTTTTATTTGTTACTGTTGCATTTTATTTTGAGGTATAATAAATGGATGTGAAGACAAAATTTCTTCACGGGGATCTGGAAGAGGATATCTACATGAAGAAACCTGAAGGATTTACGTTGAAGGGTAAGAAAGAACTGGTATGTAGGTTAAAAAAGTCTTTGTATGGTTTAAAACAGTCACCAAGGATGTAGTATCAGAAATTTGATACATATATATGGGGACTTGGCTTCACCAGAAGCAAAGAGGATCAATGTGTGTATTTTAAATTAATTGGTGATCGTGTTATTTATTTTGTCTTGTATGTGGATGATATGTTGCTGATTTGAAATGACAATGAAATTATCCAAGATTTGAAAACCCAATTGTTCTCCAAATTCGACATGAAGAATATTGGTGTTGAAAACTATATTTTGGGCATGGAAATTCAAAGATATCAGGCAAAGAAGAAGCTATAGTTAAACCAAAGGAAGTATGTCGAGAAAATATTGCAGAGGTTCAATATGCATGATAGTAAACCGGTGAAGTTTCTTATTCCTGTAGGTGTAAATCTATCTATTGAACAGTGTCCCAAGACACAAGAAGAAGAGGAGTATATGTCCTGTGTTCCATATGCAAGTGCAGTGGGTAGCCTGATGTATGAAATGGTTTGTACTAGACCAGACATTTCACATCTAGTGGGATTATTGAGCAAGTTTATGTCAAAACCAGGGAAGGAGCATTGGATAGCAGTGAAGCAGGTTTTCAGATATTTGTGTGGCACTAGTGATTATGGTTTGTGCTACCAAGGAAGACCAGGATTGGTCATTGTTTTGGGAATACATGGTTTTGTTGATGCAAACTGGGATAGAGATTTGGACCAAAGAATATCTACAAGTGGGTATGTATTTAGCCTATTTGGAGGTGCAGTCAGTTGGAAGAGTAAAGGACAGTCTGTAGTGGCTCTTTCAACTACAGAGGCATAGTACATGGCAGCCACTCATGCAAGAAAGGAATAAATTTGGTTGCAGATATTGTGTTCATGTATGGGTTGGTGCAGCGAACTATAAGGATAGACTGTGATAGCCAAAGTGAAAATTTCTTAGCTAAGAACCCTGCTTATCATTCCAAGGCAAATCACATTGATTTTCAATATCACTTTGTGAGATATGGTTGAGGATAAAAAGGTGTTTCTGGTAAAGGTGGACACTTTGAATAATGTTGCAGATGCATTGACAAAGTATATGAGCACTTAGAAGTTCTCTTGGTGCATAGAAACAATGGGTGTTGCAGGGCTGGACAAATGATTAATCTCTCCTGTGGCCCCTTGCGAGAAGAAAACAAGAAGTGGGAGAATGTTGGGTATGTGTTATATTCTTTCCACGATTAGTCGCACGTACGGGGGGATCACAGGGGGGGCGACAAGCCCCCCTATACGTTGTGTTGGGCGTAGCAGGGGGGTCACAAGGAGGCCAAAAACCCCCTTGTCGAGGGGTTCATAGGGGGCAGGTAGCTCCCTACGTGGGGTTCAGGGCAGCAGCTCGAGAAATTTTTTTCCTTATTTTTCGGTGGGCGGACCCTCCTATGGTTTTGTGCATGGGTTTACACATGGTTTTGGGCCATGATGGTGTTTGGACCCTAGTATTTTGTAGATCCGGTCAAGGGAACTATGGTTATGTTCTAATCTAGGGTTAATGGATTTCGGTTTATGAATGCTTAGACATGTATATATATGTGTTGTAACACTAAAAGGAATATAATGAAAAATCGAGTTGGTAGTCCTAATTTGGGATCTAGGGGAAAATCTCTGTGTATATCTGTTTTATGTTTTATGCTCTCGCTATTGTTTAATGTTGTCTTTAAGAATTTGTTTGTAGATCATTTTTGTACAAGGTTAAAACCTACAATAAATTTACTTATTAATAAATAAATATTGGTTTTATGAATAATTTATTAAAAATGTTTTATTTTAAAAATAAAATGTCATAAAGTATGCAATTATTTTCTTAGTGATCCAAATTGGGTATGTAATTATTTTCTTAGTAAGCCAAATTCGACATGCATGAAATAAACTAAAACATGCATGAAGTAAACTAAAGCATTCATGTTTTTGTGTTGCTTGTTTGTTTGTTTTTTCATTTTTTTAATATAAATTCAAATTAAGTATCATTTTAATGTAATATTATAAATAAATTTCAAAAGATGTAAGCAGTGTATATGTTATTATGGTCTAGTTATTAATGGTTTTTAGATTTTTAGAATTATTGGTGTTGGTGATTTGTAAATTATAGTGGATTTTTTAGGATTTTTTGTAGATAAATACAATCATTTACACACCATAATGAGCACTACCAAAATGAATACTTTTATTTTAGTCTTCATTCCTCACCTTGTTTATTCCTCCCCTCACTGTTATCCTATTATTACAGTCCATTCCCCTATATCCCTACATCCCTAAAGCCACTTATACTCATCTCATTCCCATTATCCCCATCCCATTTGAAAATTTCCCCAAATCCCAAAATATCAAGTGGTTTTCGATAGTCCCTACATTTGTCAAATTTTCAAAAGGCAAATTATCACTTGATTAAACCCCATTGTCCCCACTTCCCTATTTCTCCTACAGTCCCTCCCCTTTGACACATATTTGGCAACTAAAAAAAAAGCACCAAATTATCATTTTCATCTCATATAAGCCAACATACACCTTGCATGGACATCATGGAGATAGATACTGACACATCATATGACCAAGATAGTGATTCTACCACTGAGCTACATGCACCTAGAAGGCCTCGTAAAGGTGGCAGACATGTGAGAGAGAAGCCCACCTCATTGACTAAATTGCAGGTTTTCCCACATGCCATGGAATGTTTCCAACAACAGTCATGCTATATATTTTGTGAAATGATTGCTAGGATCTATCATCATCAGGAGTTGGCTGGTTTTTTTGTATTGCATTTACATGATGGTCAGGTAACCCTTGCTGGTGTAAATTTCACTTTGACACCAGAAACTGTTTCTCAAGCAACCAGAATACCGAATGTGGGTGAATAGTGGAACAAAAGATAGCAGGTGGATAGAGTGCATTATGAACCATACATCAGGCCTAGCTTTCTGAGGCAACTCAACAGGGTGTTCCCATTCTGGTTCCTAAAGGAATCCTATGCGCCTATGATGAAACTCATTATCAGATACTTCAGTTGTGAGGGCCGGTTTTCATGCCTCTATGCCTACCACATCAGGTTATTGATGCATTTGACAAGAGTGAGTATGATGAAAATTCCTTATTTCATGTGCCGGAACATCGAGATAATGACCACTCTTGTGCAGAAGAAAACTCCCGAGCAGTAGTACAACAGTATTTATCACTATGCACTCATGAAGATCATGGTTGTACATCAGCCTTGATTGCAACGTATTTCATGGGAGGATTTCATTTCCGATGATTTCTTCACAGCTCCTTAGGTTCCTTCGGAGGTTTTCCATGATGCAGGTGAACATCACATCAGTATGGAGGTCAGGAGGTAGAGACTACTAGTGTGCCGACATATGTCACTTATCAGAGAGGCACTAGAGGATTATTTGCAGTAGCCCAGCGAGTACTATCTCCAGCTGGGGTGGAAGGGGTCTCGTTGCTATCATCAGTAGTATAGGTACAAGTACAGGATAGAGGTAAGAGGCCTATGCAGGATGAGGTCCCTTCAGGAGGCCAAGACACAGGTTTCATACTGATTGATGAGAATTTGAACTCTCCAAGCTCAAAGTTGAGAGAGACTATTCGAGAGAAAAAGGCAGAGATAGACACACTGACCGTCAAGTTGCAGAGAGCCCAATGGATCTCCGTATACGGGAGGCAATGAAACAAACAATTGGGAAGATCGACAAAAAATCGTAGATTCTGCTGAAACATCCGTGAAAACCGGCAAGCTGCCCGAAGAAGCCAAGACAAGATGACACCCATTGAGCATGAGATTGAGGCTGATAGAGAGACTTGGCTTGAGAGGGTCAATATTCATCTTGAGAAGCTGTTGGAGAAGGAAAACAAGGAAAATAACATGCTCATACACATGAAGAACCACAATTGGGCACGAAATCATGTTTGCAGAGCGAGGATCAAAATCTTGAAGGCAAGGCTAAGGAGGGCACTAAAGCGTCGTAAAAGGCATGATAGACTCCAAATTTTGGCCGAAGATTCACATTTGACATATCACTTAATTTTTGGCCGAAGCTTCTTTGGCCGAAAGGCTACCATCCCCATTAGAGCCAATGTTAGAGTCGGTATCTTCATCCCTCCGTCAGAGATCAAATTTCTCTTGTTGCATTTCATTTTAGGTGTCTCATTCAGTTCAGTCAGCTGCATTCCATTAGGAGCATGGATCATCTGACGGAAGGGTCTTGTCACTCATATCCCTCATTTCATGTACCTGCTAGTCTGTGTTTGTTCATCGAAATCATTTCCCCTACAGTCCCAGCTCCTTAGTCTCTTCGTTGTAAAGAGTCAATTGATCATTTTAGGTTCATTAGGTCTGGGGTTTTCAATTAGGTCTCCAAGATCCATAATGACCGGTAGGCATATGTAAGAGCTTCAAATAAGGTATCATTGCAAAAATTTCATCGTCATAATGCTTGATAATGATTTTTCTTCAAAACTCTATTTTGAAGAAAAATTGTCTATTTTATCTGTTTGTAATAAATGCAATGTAATTTTTAAGTTCTTCAGTTGTTATAATGATCCATCGACAGCCCTGGTCACCTTTTCCAAAAATCTATTCCATCCATCCCTGCAAAATAGATAAGAAACTCATCATTCAGTCCAAAAATCAAAAAGCAAGCAAAACAGAGTTCATTTGAAAAATGCCAAAGTTTTCGAACATTGGAAAGTGGGTTTTTCAAATAAAAAATTAAAATATTTGGTATATATAAGATCTTTCCAAATTCAAAACTCCATTTTCATACCAAAGACATCAATGAGCCAAGAGAAATCGTGGAGGAGCGAAGCCAGCATTGGAAGGCCGAACTGTGTTGAAATTGAGGGGCGCGGCGCACTGGGCAACTGTCGCGGCGCATTGGCGGAGTGCCGCGCATAGGGCCGCTCTTCACTGTGCAAATCTGAACTGTCGCAGCGCGTAGAACGGGCGTGACGCACTGGGCCATGGTTGCGGCACACAGGGTAGACAACTAAATTTTTGTCATTGCTTCACAAAAATCCAAATGTCTCGGTCTATTTTGTCCAAGTAAGTTCATGTGAACATATAATTTCTATTTACAAGTGTTTGAAAATGGATTATGAGAATTTGAATGTCAAAACTCAAACCCTATTATCTTATTGAAAATTGCTTCCATAAACGGAAATCTCATGCTATTTCTTTGTAATAGGAAATTTAACTTGAATGGGACCAAAAATTCCAGAAGCTACTAACATGGAAAGAAATATTGTAGAGGCAAGATGTGAAACTCTAACATGAAATGTAGCAGACAATTCAAAAGTAGCTTAACTGCAAAGAGGGTTGGATTCTAAACACTTCACAGAGATTGGTAATCACAGAGTATCTATTGCATTCGTAGAATAAAGAGGATACTAATTGTTGTTGAGACAACATCCAGAAACATATACCAGCATGTAGTGGGCTTAGTAAAATAAGAATCCACACATGAAGACAACATTTGTAAATAACACCTCATTAGAAGTCAATATAGTAGAAACGCGGATGAATTGGAAATGAAACAGTATGTCACACCTGAGCCATATTTAAAGTGCCGAAAAGCTTATGACATAAGTATTGACAAGGATAAATTTATATCAAAAACAGTGGGCTACTCGCATTCTAGAATGTGACACAAGATAAATGGATATAAACGGAGTTAATGGCTAAGCTACAGCACATAAGAAAGAAGTACGCACTGTAAAGCACCAAGATCAGAATCCTCCTTAAAGATCAAAACTCTTTCTCATTGAAAACCCAACGGGCTCTTCACATTTGTATTAAAACTTTCACAAAAAGCATACAAGACATTCTTTTACAGTCAATTCTTCAGAAAATTTGGAACCTCTTCTTCTCTTTGGATCTTTCTTATATAGACATCTTCATAACTGAGCGAGAAGATATTTTTGGGAAAAATATCTTCTTCGCATGATCAAAAATTGTTAAAGGTCCTTATCAAAATAACAAAATTTCATGATGAGGAATAAAGGCCTCTCATCATGGACAGTCAGGCACTCGACCGTTTTCAAAACAAAATATTAAACAACAGTCTGGTAAAAAGTAAAATGTTGAAGTGGAGCATGAAGGCCACTTGAAACTTGAAAAGTAGCTAACTAAGTAAAAAGTAAAAAGACCCCGAATGCGGGTCATGGGTGTGATGTTCCACGGATGTGAAGCGGTTAGGCGGTTACGGTATTTGGTGGTGGAACATTTTCGGACGAGCTAAGCGATCGGCCCAGCGGCCCGGAGTGCATCTTTGCTGGCTGTCTATTGATGGTTCAGGTGTCGCTGCAAATTTTTCCACCCTGACATAGGCCTCTGTGAGGTCCTTGAAACTTGCCTCGGTGGGGAGCTTGTGCTTTATAAGGTGAAGAAGGGCGAACTCTTGGCGGAGGGATGAAACAATTGTTTCAGCCTTTAACCGAGCGGTTTTATCCGATAGGATGTCCGTCCGGTCTTTTTCTTCCTGTAGGCGTGCCTTATACTCTGTCAACGGTCGTAGCACGGAAGGAGTGGTTGGGTCCCAACAAGATGGAAATCCAGCTATGGTAATCTCGCCCCATACTGCATCGAAACGACTCACGTTTGCTACCACCTGTTGCAGGGCTCTCGAAGCTGTAACTCGGGCTGCCTCCTTGTCAATGATTTTCTGACATTCAAAGACTTCCATGAATCGACTTGGTATGCCATGCTTCTCCACCTCATCAGATTCTAGCTCCTTCAAGAATGAAATATAGTTTCTGGCGTGCAGGGCTCTAATGGACAAGTTGAGGTCGGCCTCCTGCAATTTTCTGTTGAGATAACGTATAGCAGATTTATTTTCTCCCATCGTTCTTAGGAAACCCCGCTGTTTCATCACCGCTGAGATTATGTCTGACCAGATTTTGCCTCTAGCTTCACTGAGGGTGATATTGCCCTTCATGCGGCCTTTGAGGTCAGTGATTGTTTTCTGTTGGTCGACTCTTGTCTTCTTTTCCTGCTCGATTTCTTTTTGCAGTGTCTCTATTCTCCTGCCATTCTCAGCCAGGAGATTTTCCAAATCAGTGATCCTCTGTCTAGCGATGGATGCTTGCTTTTCTAATATATCATTTGCAGCTTTCGTTGCATTCAGTTGCTCTAACAGCGGACTTGTCTCTGGTGGAGTTGTAGCAAGCGCGCAGCTATGCGTGTCCCATGTGTTCTGCAGCTCCATCAACCTATTCTGCAAAGTGGCGATTGTTTCAGCCATTTTTTCTTTATCCTCCCTCTCCTTTGCCAGTGTGTTAGCCAGTTCAGCTTTTTCCTTCTCTGCTTGCGCCAATTCGACCGTTTGCACATGGTGGGAGGCCGGTATGTTGACCTTACCTTTCAGTGACGAGACCTCCTTCTGCAATCGTTCTATCAAAGCGCGGCTAGCAGGATCTGAATGCCGTATCCTTTCCCTTAATTAACCCACAGGCACGGCTGTTGAAATTTGCTGTTGTGAAGTTTTCTTCCATTCATTCTTTAGGGTCGCCCTCACCTGTTCATGCTCTTTCTCTAGCCTTTCTCAGTGCAATGGTGACCCGCATCACCTCGTCCTTCAACATATCACCCACGACTTGAAATAGGTTACACATATCGGTTGCTGGCACCTTAGCCATGTCAATTGCATGTTCGAGCACCCGGTAACTAGTGGTACATGTATTGGGATCCAAGATGGCCTCAACCATAGATAATACCAGGTGTTCTGTGTCCACATTCATGGTGGCGGAAACCCTGGTGTGATATTTCTCTATATACCCTTCCAGCTCGGCTTTGTACTTATCCCTGATCGTCCTATTTGCATGGTCCCTTGCAACTGCCCTTGATGAGGTATGATCTCTGATGGCCTGTGAGACTTCCGAGAAATCGGAAGAGGTGGTGCTGTCTCTCAGCACTTTTATCCCGGCTTTACTCTTGTCCAACTGACCATACGGTGTAAATGGTTCTATCAGTTGCTCTTCCCCTATGACTTCTGCCTCACTGGAGGCTATTTTCTGCTTTTTGCGAAGGGGAGAACCTGCTCCTGAAGTACCTGCTGCTTCCCCGCTTTGGCCTTTATTGACGTCCTCTTCTTCCCCTGTGGCAGATGAATCTGTCTCCATCTGCGAAATCAAAGGCCAAGTTTCAAGGTTAGCCCTCCACTCCATGAAAGGCCTTGATTCATGTATATAAGGTGTGGACCTGTTCCTATTCCTTCTGTTTGAGATAATTTCTCGAGGATCATAGGCCCAACCCTTACCCAGCCTTAGGTCCAGGCCTTGCAACATTTTCTCGACAATGGGAAGGGCATGTCTCGAATTCACAACAAAAGGGCCGATTGTGATGGGGAGTCTCAGGATGAAACCCTTCTTTGCAGTGAAAAAATGGAGTTGGTCAGCCTTGAGGGTCTGCCGAATGTACTCCAGTGCATAGACTCGTCGAACAGGAAACACAGGCAGCTGGTAAGGGGAAACCTCGGCTCCTTAGACCTGAATTTCAGTGTAATTGTCAAATAGATACCAGTCCCCAGTGCTCTAGGATTTTCCGGCTTGTAGCTAGCTCTTCATCTTAGGAAAAAATCTAGGTGAGGGTGAATCATGGATAATAGTATAGGCAATGGACATGAAATTATTTACAAAACTGGAATAACCCTCTCCCTTAGGTAATTGGCGTATAGAACAATTCCAGTCAAAAAATGGTCGGGGTTGGGAATTCAAGTCATATACCCTATCTAAACCCAAACCCTCAAACTTATCAGCGTGCTGATGTAAGAAAAGATAGAATACCATCGAGCAAAAGCGGAAGTGACTAGTTTCTTAAAGCTCTTGGAATTGGGTCTGAATGTTAGCAGCAAGTAAACCAGGGATATCTAACACTACCCCCTTTTGAGACATTAACCATAAGAAATAGACACATATCCTTGTGATTTCCCCCAAAGCACCTACACCTAAAAGACCAATGATGAGAGCAAGGATTGGCTGCACTTCCTCTTGGAACAGACTCAGCGGGAAAGGGTCTGCAACGGGAAGAGAAGTAGCTTGGTTGCTGGTGATGGAGGAAATGAAGTTGTTTTGGTGCTTCGATGGCAGTTTGGTGAACTGGGAGGTTAAAGCCACTTCACTAAAACTGATATATGTGTCACTGGTGGGAAAGCAGATGGCTTGCCCGATAATGTCATGGGAAAGAGAAAAAATATTATTCCCTTGAGGAGAGGTAAACGTGCCTCGCTGCTCATCGTAAGCATCTCTGAGCCAGAAAATAAAATCAACCACAGAATAGACTGGGGGGGTAATTTGATGGTATAAACCAGACACAACCACCCAGTATCGGTCTCTATTCCTGATATGTCTTCTAAAAAGCTCGGGTTTAATGCTGTTGATGAGAAAATGGTATTGGGGATCACGGATTTCGGCTTGCAGGTCGATGAAAGGCTCAAACCCGGGAGGATTTCTGGTTTCTCAGACCTAAGGGGTTTCTGGTTCGGCTTTCTTGGGCGTGCCCCTTCCCATGATTGACATATAAAACTTTTAAAAGACGAAAGGAAAGTAGAGAGAAAATGAGGGACGAAATACCTGTGCAACAGGGAAATATACTCAGGAAAACGACGCAAGGGTGCTGATAGCGACTGGGTAGACCTTGCACAAATTCCCACTTAGTTTATACCATAGCTGGAAGACCTGCGACTTTTACTGGAGTAAAATACGGGAAGACTGTTATTTTACGACTAAGCGTTCTGAGGTAAAAAGGTGGATAGGTAAAATAAATGGGGGGAAAGTGTCGTAAGGACACTGACAGTGGAGCACACGGCGCGTAGGGATTGGGCGTCAGCTCGGGACAGGTGAACACCGCGTGCCGGGTTTAATACTAGTACGGGCCTCTGTACCAGTTCGCCTAGAGACTTACCTTACCTTTCTGCTGCAATGAACCATACGATTATTGAAACCTCTTATTCGTGAGCTGGGTTAAATACAATGCGTACCAGTCTTTAGGGCCCACGTTATGATCTGCCACGTTACTCTTTACCTTGGGCCCACCCCGTGATGCTTCAATATAATTCCGCGAGGGTATGGGTCTGTCCTCCCTTCTGCCTCTTAACCCCCATGGAAATTCCCATATGGGGAATTTCCTCACGTGCAAATTTTGGATGCGGTTGATCTCTTAACGGTTTTCGTTTTTTCATCTTTTGCACCATGTATTTGCGCCTTTCTGTGGTACCTTTGTTTTTTTTGTTTTATATTTTGGATCCTCCTTGTATACATGTTTTGCTTTAAGTGCAATACTTGTCACATCCTCGTCTCTTTTTACCCAAACTTTTAAATGCTTCATCATCTACCCTAACATTCGATACATGTCTATCCAAAAGTTAACTCCCAAGAATAACTAATGGTAATTCATGACCAACATTGGCTCCACCTGGGGACGGCACGCTCGTCCTCGAGTGTGTCGAGAACTTTGCAGACCACCTGTTTATCTTCTGTGAACGCCATTCCTCTTCATGATTCATAACCACACACATTATTTAAGCAAAGATGAAAACAGACACTAATATACAATATGATACATCAGGCCCTCTTGGCCTGACTCAGAACTGGAAATAAGGCTTGAGAAACTAGCCGTTTACAGGGGCGTCGAGCAGATCTCCCTATAAATTTTCCAGTCTGAAGGTATTTTTGCCTCCTTGTTCTACAATTTTAAAGGGGCCGAACCAAAGGGGATCAAATTTTCCGTGCTTACCTTTATCAGCCCTTCTAATGTCCCATCTGAGCACCAGATCCCCAATTTGTAATTTTCTGTCCTTGGCACGTTGGTCGAAGAGATCCTTCATTTTCTCCTGTTATTCAACTAGCCTCTGATTCACCTGATTCCTCGTTTCTTCTAGCTCCACTAGCTGGTTGATTCTCCTGGTTACGTCATCCGGTTCTTCCTGACTTTCTTGCATGAATCGAGCCACTAGTAATGCTAGCTGCACAGGGAAAACTGCTGCCCTCCCATATACTAATTCGTATGGGGACTTCCCGGTTGCTCTCTTGCTGGTGATCCTGTTAGCCCATAGAGAAAATTTTAACTGGGAATCCCAATTTTTCTGGTTTTTATTTATAGCCTTCTTTAGTGCCCTCACCAGTGTTTTATTTGATGACTCCGCTAAGCCGTTTCCCTGTGGGTAATAGGCTGTAGAGTGACCTAGTGCGATGTTGTATTGTTGGCAGAAGTTGACAAACTTTGCGGATTTAAAGGCCTGTGCATTATCGGTCACTATCTTGGCAGGGAAAACAAGTCGGGATATAATGTTTTCTTCTATGAATTTCATCACCACGGTGTCTGTTGTGTTCCTGGCAGGTATAGCTTCTACCCACTTTGTGAAATAATCCGTGGTGGTTAAGATCCATTTATGCTGACCGCTGGATGGGGGGTGTACTTCTCCAATGAATTTGATTCCCCACTGCTGGAATGGTTCATCTACATGGACATGGATCATGGGAAGAGGTGCTAGCTTTTGTCTCTCAGCAAACCTTTGGCACTTCTCACAAGCTCTAACTCGGGTAAACACATCTCCGAATAGTTTGGGCCAGAAGAAACCAGCCTTAGGGTCTTGTGAGTAGTAGCCCTCCAAATATAATGGCCTCCACATATTCCTTCATGAAACTCAGTCATTAGACCTCCTACCTCTTCCTCTGTCAGGCATAGGAGCAGGATGCCTGAGGGGTCTCTCCAGTACAGCCGCCCGTTTGCAACCATGTACTTCTGTGACTTCAACCTCAGTGCTCTGTATTTAGCTTTTTCACAGATGGGTGGGCAGCTTAGTGTTAGCATATATTCCACTATTTCCTTGTACCACTGGCTGGTGAGGTATTTCATATGTGTCTTCTGGGAAGCTATCTCTACTCCCTGTGGTTCTTCTTTCCCTTCAGATGCCTCTTTTGCCACCATGGACAGATTTATACCCAAATCCTGGCAATTTGACTCAGATAAGATTTTGGCTAACCCCTGCCCCTTGATTAATTTAGTAGGGCGGATGTCCAACTCATACTCCTATATTTCTATCCATTTCCCTCTTTTACCTTCACTATCTCCCTAAACAAGGATATCTTTGATAGCTATTGTGGGCACAAATGCAGTGATGTGGGACTGGAGGATATACATACAAAAAATTTTGAGGGATTTCACCAGCGCATATGCCTGCTTCTCCAATATGCCATATTTCAGCTCAGCATCACGAAGCAC
>JAXQQM020088889.1:0-33520 GCA_034641835.2 Pinus albicaulis | reverse complement strand
CCAATTAGCTGCCGCTAATTAGGAATATTACACACAAATCAGCTCTAGCAGAGACAAGTCGGCCCAGAAAGGGGTATTTGAATTTTGATCCACATAGAAGAAGTATAAATAGAAGCACTTTGACCTCATTTGATACACATCACTCAACAAGTTTGATCAACAATAAGAAGGAAAAAGAAGAGTGAAGGACAAGGAGGAGGAAAAACCCTAGCGAAGGAAAGAAGACGATTTTTTGGGCATCTTTCTCTCACATGTGCAAGTTTATGGAGTAGTTGCAAGGGCCGAAATTTCTGCAGTGACTATAGGTCCGAAATTTTGATGCAGGGGGGCCGAAATTATGAGACTGGTGCAGTTCAAGAAGGATTTGTCTCTGGATAATTTGGTTTGACCTTGACCTAGTTGGAAGGTCTCCTTGGAGGGCTGACTTGGTGCTTGAGGGAGGAATTGGTCTAGGGTTTGGCTCTTTGTTGTCCTATTTGAAGCAGATTCTATAAGAAGAGAATATTTTTTCTAGGTTTTCCCCTTGGAGGGATTTTTCCCTGGCTTGGAGCCTAATATATGTGTCCATTGTTCTTTCTATTTTGATCTTGATATTTGTTTGATGAAAAGATCTAATAAATAATCATAAGATAAATAAAGTTCACAAGCAAGTATTAAGGAATAACGAAAATCTAAATTAGTAATTGTTGATTTCTGGTAGCATCGAATGTGCTCTATGTCTCAAAATTTGCAAGGAGACTTACTCAAGTATCAACTTGAGTGCGGCAACAACAGCGGTTCAAATATCAAGAAGGAGGAGGAGGAGAATGCAGCAGTTGCATCAAAGGGGCAGCGAGAGCAGCGCAAGAGGAAGAAGGATTCGTCAAAGATCAAATGCTTCTAGTGTGGCAAGATGGGACATTACGCCACACAGAGTCCTCTCAAAAAGAAAGACAGTGATGATAAGCATGATCCTCAAGCCAGAGCAGCAAAGATAGAGGCGGAGGAATTTGTTTTGATTTCCCATATACCTCCAGGAGGGAGGTGGGCTGATTTGGAGTTATAGACCCAGAGATCTATGAGATTGGGCAGGATCCTTGAGGAGTCCACCTCTCGGATCATCACCTTGCTACAGGAGCCCAAATCAGGAGTAGCAGCTTGGACGGGTGGCAGTTGTTGCAGAGGAGTGCAGTAGGTAGCAGCGGCAAAGTCTGAGCAACGCAGAGCAGAGATGGCAGCAGTGTAGGAAGGCATAGTGCAGAAGCCAATAGCAGTGCAACAGCTTCAGAGGGACAACACAGAGGCTAGCAGCAGTGAGATCTTCATTACCGAGATGCATTATACTTGTCCAATTTTGGATGTTTTTTAGTTGCAAAAAGAAACTATGATGCAGTGCAGTAGCAGTTGGCAGTGGCAGAGTCAGCAACAACACGGATGCAGAATTCAGAGGGACTTGCAGTACAGATGCAGTGTTGACAGTGGCAGTGTCAGCAGCAGTACAGATGCAACGTTTGCGTAGAGTTAATGGGAAACAACGTCAGACATCAGTAGCGCAGAGGGAGATGCTTTAGGGTTACAGCAGTGTGCAGCAGGGCATATTGTTAGAGCACATTCCTCGCTAAGAGTGAGTGATGATTTGGGGTAGCATCGAATGTGCTCTAAGTCTCAAATTTTGTGGAGAGGCTTAGACACATATATTCCAGATAACCCAGAAACCGTTTGGTGAAATTCCACCCAAATCGTATTATATTAAAATAATTAATTATTTTTAAAGGGACCCTAAGTCTAAACTTAGGAAAATAAAATAATTAAAGTGAATTATTAGAATATGGGTGTGAATGTTCTAGAAAAGGCGGATCAAGACAAAATTTAATCTTAGCCGTTGATTAGAGATCTAATCTGGGTCATTGAAGTTTCAAAGAGAAGACTATAAGAATGGCTTGAAGGGTCATTTGGAAAACACATTTGGCGAAGATAAGAGATCGATTTCTTTAGTGAGCAGTGCTCAGGAAGAAGATTTGATCATGAGATATTTTGCAAAGAGGGGCAGTAATTTCGATTGGAAGGATTCCTGAGCCGAAGAGTGCATCGCAACAGAGATAGAGAGAGCCACAGTAGCAACGCAGAGCTAGTGACGCAGTGCTTACGCAGTCACTGTGCAGAAGCTCAAGGGAAGTAGTTTTCTTGCTGAGGAGACAACGTTGGGCCAGTGCCAGATCCCGAAGAGATTTTCCGGAGGCCATAAGGCTTCAGTGTCCAGCCAGCGGAGAGACCAGCGTAGAGACAGAAGGCAACCATCTTTGTGAAGCGAAGACTGCGCAGAGTGACGCAGTCACTGCGCAGAGCAATCCAGTTTTGGTGTTGATCAGTGTCGGGTTCCCGTGGAGTGAGATTTGTCTCATAAGATCTCTTCTATCAGTTTCTCTGTATGATTTGATGGATGTGTCAATCACAGATTTGTACTCAGAAATATTTACTGCATAATATACAAACCCTTAGTTGTTGCACCGGTTTTCCTGCATTGGGTTTTTCTGGGGACATTGGTCCAAAAATAACTGTGTCAAATGTGTGTGTGATCTATTCTTGTTCAGTTTTGTTTCCGCACTTGTAATTCTTTCGCGGTTTATTTGTGTAGGTTGCAGTGTGATGTATTCAGTGTTTGTCGTAGTAAACTGCAAATGGATTGTTAAGTTAAAATTAACAATTAGGTGAATATCTTCCAGTTGCTGCAATAGGATTCCAGAGGTTAACAGAATTTTCCCATGGATACGGTGGTTGCATTTGGGAGAGTACTGCTACAACATGTCCATAGGTATGTCCCCATTTATAGCTTTGTACGGTTATGATGCATTATCTTTCACTAACGTGATGTTTGGAGACAGCAAAGCCCCTAGGGCCAAGGATTGGATTAAGGAGAGCTAAGATATCTTGCGGGCTCTCAAAGATAACCTACAAACTACGCAAAACCAACAAAAACTCTATGCAGACATGGGCTGAGTAGAGAGGCAATGTGAGGTTGGGGATTTGGTCTTCCTGAGTCTTCAGCCGTACATACTACAGACAGTCGAGTTGGAGCTACCCCCAAGGAGCCGAGTTCATAACATTTTCCATGTGTCTTGCTTGAAAAAGGTACTGGGTCAGCAAGTGACAGCAGCTACAAAGCTACCACCCATGGATGATGAAGGGCACTTGGTTCCGAAGCCGGAGGCTATCCTGTGTTGAAAAGTGTAACTAGGTCGGTCTTCATGTTGACTATGTAATTATGAAAAGAAGAAGTAATTAAGTGTCATTCGTGCTCCAAGACTTTGCTAGCAGTCTAGCTCATAACTGCCCTCAATCAATGATGGAAGACAAGCTGAAATTACCGTGGAAGTTGCCACATTAAATGAATGAAGATTTTCCACTTCATGTCGGCCTACTCACAATAAGAAAGTTGGCTAGATAGTCGGCCTAAGAGCTCACACAGTCATATATATATATATATATATACCTTATGTGTGGATCAATAAAAGACAAGTTTTTCGGTGTAGATGCTAATATAATAGCAGACAAGGTTAAAAGTAGAAACGCGGATATTTACATGAATGTATAATGCAGACACCATATGAAGATCGTGTGGTCATTACAGCAGAGACGGAGCATGAATGTACAATGCGGACACCATATGAAGAAGGGCGATCATACTGTGTTGGTATAGTCGAATGTCTATAATGTAAACAGCGTTGGGAAAAGTGAATGTCTCAAGAACGGTTGCAATCATGTTGCAATAAAAAATGCGGATGCGAATTGATAAGAAGGGCTCCAGAATAGAAAAGGAATTCTGAAGTGTAAAGGAAGGAAGGTAAATCTGTGATTTACCTTCCACAATAAAAGTACTACTCTTGCCTAAAGTTTGTGTTCTGTACATTTTGATAATTGACTTGATGAAAGATTAACTAAGAGAAGACATAAGCAACATAAGCAAGCTCACAAGTAATTATCAAGAAGAGAATTTGTATTAACCTGACACCCTCCAAATTCTCAACATCCTAGACTCCTGTGAAAGACACTTGTAGAACAGAGTCATCAAAGAATTTTTTATCACATGGAGGAATCTACCTGATGAGGATGCCACTTGAGAGAGAGAGCAGATACTTCAGCATCCTTCATTGTGGTTGCTTGAGTACAAGCAACATTTTGGCCAGGAGGATTGTGATATTCCCACTTAGCAATATTGCTAAGGGGAAATATCGGTTTTGCCCAATTTCGTCTTATTTAGCGTTTACACATAGGAAAAGTGGGTTATGGGGGTCTCACTTGAATTTTGAGGTTAAGGAAAGGCCCAACATTAGAGAAAGGGAATAAAATCGAAGTGTTGGTGGAAGGTCGGGACCACTCATGGAGAAACACGGCCCCCATAGGAAATACGCACTCCTTGGAGGGAAAATGATGGGGAAATTCGATGGTTGGGCCCACATGGGAAATTGGGAGGCACATTCACAAAAAGGAGGCAATCATTTTTGGGCATTCTTGATCATTTGAGCATTCACCTTGACTAACACGCTTGAGCTGGAGGCCAAGTCTGCATGTGTTGTTGAGCACGAGAGATTTTCAGGCGAGAATCTCACGGCTTGCTACGGTGGACCTCGAGTGCCAGCCCTAGGAGGGAATTCCATCACTTTCAGATTGATCCAGGAGCATTGCAGTTGGAGTGTGGAGGAGTTCTAGCAAGTGACTGCATAGGGCCTGTGCAGCTCTTTTTCGTGCCACACGTGGGACTCAAGGAGAGAGGGAATTTTGCGCTGAGATTTGTGGGAGAATTTGGGAAAGAGTTTTGTTGAAGATTTCAGCCATTTTTAGGACACTCAGCAGCTGAATTTACAGGTGGGTCGAAATACCCAACAGTTGGAAGAGCTAGGGGAAATTGGGCTGAAATTCCGGGGTCAACATTTGGCCAATTCCTTCGTGAGTTTTTGTGGGTTAATGGTGGAGATCCCGAGGTAAATATCCCGGAATTTTCTGAGCACCAGAGGAGGCTCTTGCAGCCAACAGTTCAGTTTCTGGGGAGATCAGCGCAGAGCCATAGAGAGATCAGCCAGCAGCATTTGGGGGACTTATCTCATCACTTGGGCTTTGCTAGCTTGCCTTGAGCAAGCCCAGGTGCACACTTTCCAAACACCTGATTGTAACCCCGTCATTTTATAAAAAGATGGCTCAGAACAATGCAGTTTTTGGCTAATTATGTGGTGTCTGATTTGTGCCTAAATTTCATGCGTGTTTTTGCTATGTTTTCTTTGCTTATCATTTTATATTTCCGTTGGGAATATTACACAAGTCCAATACTATCAAGAAAGGCTAATCCACCTAGAGTGACTAAAGTTTCCAGGAGAACCAAGAGGCACTAAAATTTTCTAATTTCTCTTGAAATGCTTCAATGAAGCATAATTGAATTATGAAAAATGGATGGTTGATTTGGCTGGCCAGTCTGTTATTCACATCATCATGCAGATACTGCCTTCGGCAGTTTCCTATGTTCTGATTTACAAATAATATCATCCATTGACGGCAAACAAATAACAACAAGACATCTCATAATATCGAGACATAGTATCATAAAAACTCGAGAACGCATATAAAGGAAGGAATATCATCGTGATAATGACTGCTGGGAAACTTGAGAAATGTTCACAGAACTCACCATTCTGTCTCTTTCCGTCTCTTTAGAAATTCGTCTGCTACCTGTCATCAAATAACTCACATGCTTTAGTAGTACATTTGGAAATATATGCAAGTTCCTCCACAGGCGCAAACAACTGAATTAGACTACTCGTATAGTTTCTGTTAATTCAGATGGAACTAAAATGGATAAAGTTGTGACTTCAGTCTCAGTGCTCAGTTACTCAAACAGCAGTGGCCTTTGCATCTAGAAATGGCTCCATGGACAAAAAAACAAAATCACTAGCCTATTAGCAGAGAATTTTCCTCGACTCTTAGATAAAGTGAAGTGGGCAGACGTTAAAGTTCCGAGCTATCTTTCTGAAATATAGGATTCCATATAAGTGTTCGCATATATTGCATAATATTGGATGTATGTTATGCTAATGCATAGTCAGTTACAAAGATATTAATATTTAAATGCACATGATGCATTTAAATCCTAAAATCCACTAACCCTGTAAGACAACAAGATAAGTCTGCACATCCCATTAACAGCCTGCTGCAAATTGAATAAGAGAATTCCACAAATACACAGCAACAACAGAAACAGTCCCAAAGAGATTGGACTGCATATGCAGGATATTCTAATCAATAAGGTTTATTTAAGCAAGCTTCACTTCTTATAGAAGGATCTACATGTGAAACTTAAAGTGTGCCAATTATCAGTCGCTGCAATGTTAGGAGCCTATCAAAGTGAAACACTATGCGCATAACATCCTCCTCCCCCCAGAGACACTAGAAAGATGGTTTATGAATAATACTTTGCTCCGCAATTCATCTGCAAGTTCTCTCTGGGTGCTCTCATTTGGAGGGGGTTCTTCCTTTCTCAAGCAGGCACCATAAGCAACAGACCGAAACAAACATCTACCATCACCTGGTATGCCTGTATGAATCAGAAAACAAGAGAATGTTTTATTAACCAAAAAATGTCTACTTTACAACACCGAAGCTTCAGCTATCAAAAAACTTGCTTGACTATATTTAACTACTGCACATCACAAATACAACCTACACAAACGTTTGTTCCCAGCAATAGACAGCAATTAATACAGCTGAACATAACTAACAATTGCTGTGTCACCTGTACAATAACTACCAACAAGTACATGCTATTATGAGTTACCAACGTTTCACTTTAAATAAATTGTGAGTGCAAATTTTTTAAGCTGGTTCCAAAAGCCAGAATCTTGGAAGCATGGACCTAAAAAAGTTTGAAGTCTGGGAAGACAATAAATGATTTAAGACACTGGATGGCAGTATATTGTTTCACAAATCATTGATTTTTCATTTTTGATCTAGAGGGAATTTACTTAAATTCAGGGAGAATAGTAATATACAAATGAAGATTTCACAGGATCATTCTCGCTGGATGATCATGTTTTGAGTTCCATCTACAATGGATTGTTCCCATCATATTGGTATTTCCTCCTGTCGAACATGGAATGGAAACCCCTCGAGAAAGGTTTCATACGATTTAGAAAGCAACAGCATAGAAAATTTACACTTCCAAAGAATTTCAGTGTTCAGTAATCTATAAACATCTTTTTTAATTAAAGTGAAAGGACAGAACTACTAGTCTGCTGGGCATTGGTTTAGTGGCAAGTTGCAATGCTTTCCCAGGATACAATTCAGGGTCAATCCCTAATTGGCATGCTCCAAAAAGATTAGTTCATCCAACAATGTGCCAAAGTCTCAGCTACCTTGATGGCGCACAGAAGCAGCATATCTCAAATGATGCCTAACGCAAGTCTAAGGTGATTTTGAAGGAATAAATACCTAAATGGTAACATCTAAGCTGGTAGAAAACAGTTTGTGACACCATCAAAAGAGTGGCAACAATGAAACTACCAATACAGTTAATGTGATGACCAACTAAAAGATCCATGTTACTTGATACTACCCATACTATACACTAACAGCTGTTATAACACGAAAGTTAATTTCCTATCTACGAGAATTCACTATCTAGTATCTACTTCAAACAGTTTCAGCTGCTGCTGAAGGATTGCTACTCCCATGGCCTAATTTCCATGATTTTTTATAAAAAAATTGATTTTCCAATTTCCATTTTTTTCTAAATATGATTCACCCAAATTATATGAGATAAAATTATTTTACCTTAAAAATCACCAAAATGTTATACAAAGGATATAAAATCCTTAAAAATTTGAATTTTTTTATAAAAATATTTCCAAACATTTTATAGTTTGCATGTCAAGAACTAGTCATATTTGCTAAGATTTTTACACTTGAAGATAATTTTTCATCCTTAAAATTTTAGTTAGTTGTCTTCCCACAATTAAGATTATAGACAGCCAAGTATACACTCACATGACATGAGAGACAATAAAATGATGCAGAAAAAGATATTTATTATAAACGATGGAAGTGGGTAGAAGTATGAATACCGCTTAACACTAATATGTTTTCTTCTTTTGTTTTCCAAGAAATATTTTCCCTCACCAAGAAAAGTTTTAGGGGCTAATATTTGCGGGTGTGCTAATTTTCCATGCTTTTTCCAAAAAAACTATTTGCTAATTTCCACTTTTTTCTAAAAATGGTTCGCCCAAATATTATACCATAAAATTATTTTATATCAAAATCACCAAAGTTTTAGAGAGACTATATAAAATCATTAAAAATTTTAATATTTCTACAAAATTATCTCCAAACATTTTATAATTTGCATATTAGGGACTACTAAGATCCACGAAGGTTTATAAACTTTAAGATAAATTTCCATCCTTAAAATTCTCCCTGGCCCTCACTAGCCCACATATTAGACGTTCCAAGTGAGGATATTGGTACCTTGCCAACCCCCCCGGATTTCCCCACTCTTTCCCAGTTTTGTGGAAGGAGGACATCAAAAATATTGCCTAGTAACCACAAGGGACTCAATTAGATTTGATCCTAAGACCTTTATGAGCTTTTGCACAAGAGCATCTACAATCAAGATAAACCTTGGGTTTGGGGCTTACTGCTTCACCAATACATAAAAGTACTTACCCATTGGTGCCGCAAAATCTAGCAGACCTTGGAGAGGGGCACCCTACAAGGCTAATACCAAACCATGTGACAACAATGGGGTGATGGCCCACTGTCACCACAACCAAAAACCCTTGCTCTTTATGGATTTTCACCAATGGGAGGAGTCTTGGTATATGAAAAGGTCACCTAATAGGTATTTTAAGGTTCAAGGGGCAAGGTGACACAAGAGGTATTCAATGGAAAGACATAATTTAGGCTCAAGGCTCCAAGGGGAGGCAATACACTTTCCTTAGAGAGAGACCTATTAAATGTAACACAAGGCCTAGGGCTTGATTAATGAGTTGATAGTTGGGATGGCCAAAGGTCAAGGTGAAGTGAAAGGGTTTCCAACAATGTATTCCAACAAAAACAAGGTACATGAAACCCTCAAGAAGTCCCCAAGTTGAAGCTAAATCCAAAATAGGGTTTCTCTAGGGCAGACAACTCGGGCAAGAAAATTTATGGATAAAATTAAAGTGAATGCCTATCAAGAGGGTTAATTTTGAGAAAACCAACTAATACCCTTGGCATTTAGACTCTCCAATCCCAAAATTCCTTCTTCCCTAGAAATTCGCACCAAGCCCTTACCTTGGATGCTTGGCCTTAAAGGGGTCGAATTAAGTTAAAAGAGAAAAGAGAGAAATTTATGGGTGAAAAATTATTTGATCACCAACAAAGGATAGTCATTGCCTAGCTCCTTGGGAGGATGGAGTCTATGAGTTAACTAGATAGCTAAAAGTTGCTAAGGAGGAAGGATAATTGATGCCCTAGCATCAAAGGCCCTTGTGATTACCTATGCAATGGATCAATAAGTTTCATGGGAGAGCTACTAAAGGTTCACCACTAGGATTATCATTCACAATGGTATTCACGCGTAATGCATACAATACTGATATATAGATTATACTAAATAGATTTTCAATAAATTAGGGCACAATAGAAAATCCTATATTCAATGTATTCCATACATTAGACATAAAAAATGATTTATACAACAAAATGCTCACTTACAAAATAACATGCATGAAATTCCATCCATTGATCCAAGACAATAGCTCCAAAGACAAGCGAGTAGCTCCAAATATCAAAAAGCATTCATAGATCTAATTTCCTCCACAAGACGAAGAGGCCGAAATTCTCCAAAGAGAGGCCGAAATATCCAAGTGATGATGATGAAAATGAAATAGTCCTCTCCTCTATTCTATGAGGTGCAATATCTATTTTAGCCTAAAATCCCCTAGGATAACAAGTTAAGTCATAATGATGCATTGGGTCACAAGCCGATCGACACAATTTGCCCACATCTATGAGTCGCAGGGCTATAAGTGCTGATGTCATATATGCATTGAGATTTCTTTGGCATGTGTTGAGGCTTTTGAGTGCCAAGCAAGGTGTAGAAGCCTCTAAAAGTCAACCTTTGGGGGTTGGCCCTTAGATCTCTATCAAAATATCTCTGTGGGCCTTGTTGACCACTGGAGTGGCACTTGATGATTATGTGAAAACTCCATGCCCAAGGATGAACCAGAGGACACTTGTACCATCAGAAATCATCAGATATCATCAATTCAACAGAGTGTTTAAGCTCTGCTTCTACTTCTCATCATCTTTCTCTTGTAACCAGATTCCACGGCCTACGGGGAATTGTAATAAGTGATGCTATTAATGATGCGTTTTGGGTCAGTATTGAGTTTGTAATAGGCCTAGGTAGCTTGGGACCTTACCAACAAGTGAGTATTACTCTGGGAGGTTTTTTTTTCACTTGGTTAATTATCATCTCCCTACCAGGAGTTAATAATTAATTGAATTTTTTTCCTCCAATTTTACCCCAAAGCTGGAGTACAACTTGATGATGAGGTCTTGAGTGAGTCCTACTGTCTAGAGTCAATGTATACTATAATAGATTACACAAAAAATTTCGTGTAATTTGGTTAGGTCTAGGTAGTGATTTTTTAATTTTTCAAATTTCCCGTTGGTCAAAAATTGCAATAAAAATTGTAATTGAATTGTAATAAGTATTATCTAGAGAAGTTGTATAGGGTATGAGTAATCAAAATTACACCTCTCACCCTTAACTTTCTACTATGACACACTTTGAGGGGTCAAAACCCACTTTTCCTAAGTTTAGTGGGAAATTTGGCAATTAATTAAGCCAAAATTTAAATATATGGAGAAAAATAAATATCCACACATGCTAAATGAGATGGGAAATTATGGAGTAGATAAACTAAAGTCCCAAGGTGATGTGAACTCCTAAAATCAAGGAAAGGACATATGCTCAAATAAAATTGAATTTTTGGCATTAAATTAGAGCTGCTTACTTGGAAATTCGAAATTGTGAAGTTAGTGCATATTTGGGAGGATTTGGGAGAATATTTGGTGGAGATTTTTGTGGGAAATTGTCTCCACATGGGTTACCACCCATATACACTTCTCATTCCATCATAAATTCGAATTTGGCATATATGAGAAGAAGAAAATGATGTCCACTTGCCAGAATCCGATTTTTACACTTGGCAATGGAGCTCCACATATAAAATTCGAATTTGCCTTGTGATATCCTCCCTCTCACCACTTGGCATTTGGTTCTTCATTGGGATTTGCTCCCAACTTTCTATATAATGGAACCATGGACTCTCATATTGTATATGAGATACGAGCTATTGTGCTTGCAGAAGCACTGCTACTTTGTACACTTTCAAGAATATCAATAAAAAGACTTTGGGGGTCCATTCATGGATGTTCTTCCTTGGGAGCATGGTGCATTGGGGACTATTGGTATAATATTTTCTATGCTTTGAGTTATTTCATTTTCCATGTATTCTTGTGAATTTTCTAGTGCACAACTATCTTGTATTAGCATTTGATTTGAAAGTAGACTCTAGAAGTTGAAAATTTTAGTTTATTTTCAAATAAATTTCTATAAGTTTCAATTCATTGTTTGTTTATTTAAATCTACATGGACTAATATGTGGCTTGAGTATTGTAGAATAATTCTTTTTAGATCAAGCATGAGGGGAAGTATTTGGGAGACCAACCCACTCTCGAAACACCATCAATGGAACTCTCATTTATTATTTGGATTTTCATAGTTTATCTTATCAAAAAGTGTCTTGCAGGGATTCGTTTGGACATAGTTTGTATGCATGCAATCATTTAAAAATATTTTACTTTTCATTGTTCTTCATTGGATCATATTTTTCTATTTAAAGAGCTTAAGCATGGATAGACAAAGAAGAGAGTTTACTCATCCTCTTTGGCTTAGCCCCTTGTAGATTATTATGCAATATTTTGTGATTTTATTTGTCTAACACTTGGTTGGTTTTTTGTAGCTTTATTTTTCTAACTTGTTTTCTTCTAGCAACTTCTGAGATTCACCTTCAAGAAACTACTAATAAATTGTTGCAGGACCTTTGAGCTCTAATGTCAAACAAGGAGGACTCTCTCTTTTTCCCTTGGTCATGGGTAGTTAAGGAGCTTCCTTGAGGAAGGTTGAGTTCCTTTTGTGGCTTCTTCTCTCTCTCTTGGCCGTGAGCATTGAGGAGGCTTAGCCTCTGTTCTTCACTTGTTAAAATCTGATTTCTATTGAGTCTTTATATTGCAGAAATTTCTCATCAAGGATAAGTATAAGACCTCAAGTTTCATTTGTAAAAGTTTTCCTTGAGCTTGTAGGAGGCTTCATGGTCTCTTACCTCTAACAACAAATAAAATTTCTAATTTTGGGAGCGTGGGTTTTACCCATTGGCATCTCAATCTCTCCATTATTTGGAGAGGACTTGTGGTGTGATTTGTTGATCTCTTTAAATTGCATGCATCTCATCTAATTAGTCAATTAACACAACCATGCATTTCATTCATTTCACTAGCTATTCATTTTGATTTGCTACAAGTTTTAAGAGCATTTACTTTCATAGCAAATTCAGATTTTTTATATGTAAGCATCTTTACTTGAATTTATTTAGCTTGAAATCATACTTCAAATTTGTTTATGCTTCAACATTGAGCACACTCTACAATCTTAAGTTTGATGCATCAAGTAAAACTACATGTTATTTCATGACAAGCAAATATATTTCAAGTTGAGGTTGAATTTTCATTTTCATCATAATTTACTTTTAGTTCTTACATGCCCAGGCATCACTAAAATTTACCTCCAACTTAAGTTGGTTGAATAGACATTTTAGGGACCCTCTACCTCTATGGACTCCTCACTGTGAGATCCAAACCTTTGGGCGACGGTGAGGTCTGAGGATGAGAGTTCAATTGTAATCTTGCTTTAGAGTTAACTAATAAAATAAACCAAGAGCACTATCTTATCACATTTAATTGCAAATTTCTCAAATTTTTTGCTATCTTTGTGGTTTAAAGTTTCACATGCAAATCTTATTTTCAGCAAGGAAAAGTCTATGGCTCAAGTCTAAGTTGTGAATACTTTCCTTGGTTTTTAAAGAAGACTTCATAGTTTTCTCCTTCTTGTAACAACTAATAAAATTCTTGGTTTTGGGAGCGTGGGTATTATCCATTGGTATCTCTATCTCTCCATCTTTTGGAAATGATTGGTTTTGTGATTTTGTTGGTTTATTTCATATGCATGCTCTAATTGGGAAGTAACACAAATCGCATTTTTTTTTTCCTCAAGTTTGCATTTCCCATAATAGTTGCTACAAATTTCAAGTTACATTTCCATTCACAAAGCAATCACTTATTTTCATGTCAAGTTAATTTCATCAAGTTTAAAGTTCCTTTTGCAAAACTATTGTGAGCAAATCTCAATTTTATTTTCAAATCATTGCAATTTACTTCACATGCAAATTAATGGCTCATAAGCATCAAGCTTTTAATTGGTTCATCATTTATCTTTAGCAACTCACAATTTTAATTGTTCTTGAAGCTTATGCATCTTATGTTTACTTGAGCAAATATAGAAAGTGTTCTTGTGGAACAATCTTACTAAGAGAATTTTCAATTTGTTTACATAGCACTTGCAAACTTACTTGCATATCATAGTAAGCATTCTAACTTAGTTGCATATTTAAGATTTACCTCCAAGCATAAGCTTGGTTGATAGAAATTATAGGGAAAAAGGGCTTTCTTGGAAAGTTCTTCCATTTGGTATGAAATAAGGTAAAAGCGTGTGACCCTGTAGTTATGAAGGTGACTTGTCCCCTTGTAGGAACGAAGGCATACGCTGGCTCGTAAGACTCAGAAGACAACTATCGTTAATGAAACCCCCCTTAGCTAGCCTAAGAGATAGCTTAAACAGAGAGAGTTGAGATTAGTGTGACAACCCCATCTCTGAGTTCCTTGCCACCAACCACGCCTTGTGCAAGCAATAAAAATTTTGGCGCTGTTGCCAGGGACAAGCTTTCTTGTACCTGGGAAATCGACTAACTTTTGGTTTTTGCATGTTGGATTTTAGAGTTAGATTCTTGTTCAAGTGGCCACTCCACTTATTTCATTTTCTGCAAGGATTTTTGCTTAAAGCCTTCTTCTTGTAGAATTCTTGCTAATCTTGGACAGGAGCCTCTCTCTGATATCTATTTTCTTTTTCAAGGTCAAGTGAGCATGACATCATGAATGATCTGTTCACTCCTTGTGATTTTACTAACATTCTAGGCTATCCGAATTTTATTCCGGATGAAGCCATTGAGGTTTTTGATGAGTTTCCTAGTTTTCTAAGTAACAATGCCATTACCACCGAAACTCACCTTGGGAATTTCCACCTTTGTGTGAGCAAATGGTGCCATGATATTAACCATGAGGATGCTAACATTAAACTTTTCATCTTTTCATTAGATGGCGATGCTTGGATTGGTTCATAGCATGGTTACTTGGGAGCGGGAGTGAAAGCGGGGAGCGGGAGCGCCATTTTCAAAAGCTCCCAGTCTCCCGGTCTGGAGCGTTTCGGATAGCGTTTTTTTTTAAATATACACATTTTTTATATTTTGATGCATATATGTCAACAAAAGCATGTAGAATGATGAATTAGACATAAAAAAACATAAAAACATAGGTTGAACCATATAACATCAATCATCTAGAAGTTATAATCTTCATCAACCACACCCACAATTGGAAACATACAACATATTGACTCTTGAGTCTCATGAATCATCAATCTTAAAGTTTCAAGCTTTCAAAATTCAATATATAACATTTATCATCATTGATTCATTGATTTCAAATTTCAACATATAACATTTATCATCATTGATATATATCATTTATCATCATTGATTCATTGATTTCAAATTTCAACATATAACATTTATCATCATTGATATATATCATTTATCATCATTGATTCATTGATCACCATAGTTGTACTTGTAAGCTAAATGTAACCAATAACCATTACAACAAAGAATATTTAACATGAAATGAAATGTTATAAAATGAAATGAAATGAAACAACTTTCAACTTTCATGAAGCATCATATTCATAATTCATAATGACTTATAAACATATAAATGCCAACATCAAAGTTTCACCTTTCAAATTCAAACTTCAAACTTAAATTGTCATATATTGTTTACAAAAATTATCATAATAAATATGAAAGAGTCAAGTTTCAACTATTCAACAGTTATAAAACATTAAAAACTACTAGAAAATAGAAAAGACTAGTAAACTGTAAATCTATTTTATCTATTAGCTGGCCCCTTGCCACGCCCATGAGAAATGTCTAATTTGTGAGAACCACGAGGCAATGGTGGTCTTCTAGTAGTCTCCTGAGTACCACGACCATAACTAGAAGGCGGAGTTCCACGTGAGGATGTAGGTAGAGGTTGAATCTGCAAAGGAACAATAGCTGGAAATCAAACACAGGCATTGGCACCTGCACTGCTACTGGATGGTGGGACTGGCCCTGGGTGTGGTAGTGGCATGGCTGTTGTTGCTTCATCATAATCCCTCAAAAGTTCTGCTTCCAATTCTTCCATATGTACAGTGCCATCCTCCAAATTATCGTCCTCTGGGTTGTTGTCCCAAACTTTATATGATTGATCCTCATAAGCCCGATCACAATAATGACTCAACAACCTCAAGTTGTAGTGCACATAAACCAAGCTTTCTGCTCAGTTTTCATTCATCCTGTTTCTTCTGACATTATGTATGAAGTTGTAGGTGCTCCAATACCTCTCTACAGAAGAAGTATTTACAACTTGTGAGAGAACTTTTTTTGCACTTTTTTTGCCAACTTTGGCAAAAGTCCCATGCCGCCATATGCTTCCCACCATGTGAGAGCATCAAATCTGTTTCTATCTTCCATTGCATGGAAAGAACAAAAGTTACCAGTGCAATTGAAGTATCTGCTTAATTCAAGGCGCAATCTAGCACACTCCTCCCTATCGGGGACGAACTTGTCTAATGCTTTCGTGTATCCCTCTTGTACCTCTGGATCTGTGTGAGGTTTGATCCTAACCCCACCTCCAAGTGTAGGTTGGTCCAACCAAGATGGAGAGTAGTATTTTGGCATACGAAAATATGCCAAGGCATGTAGTGGAACATTAAGTTTATTCCACCAGCACACACACAGTCATGAATCATTGAATACAAGTTGGTTTCATTTTCCTTAAGAACATATTTTATTTGCCCCAACATGCTATCCTCTTCTCATACACCTCCCCAATCACTGGTTTATATGTATCTGAAAAGCGAATCATGTGATAAATGGACTTGGTGAAATTCAAAATTTCTCTCTCACATGCCCAAAACAAAGGATCAAGAGCGGTCTCCTCCACTTGTTCAAAACCTTGCCTGTCAACTATTATTGCTACCCTGTCCTTTAATACCTGCTAGTGTGGACTTGACACCATGGCTACCAATGACTCTCTTACCTTCAAAAGGCACCTGAAGGTGAGGTAATAGCTAGCAAATCTAGTCTTTGTTATCTTCAACAACTCCAATTTTGAGTGAGTACGGAAAATCCCATGGGTATTGCTATGATTTGTAATAAATTTTATCATTTTTTTACCTCTCTTGTAAAAATCACCAAGCCATCTATATTGAGGTTGTTTGTTTTTAATTATATCATGCATCAAAAGGTTCATTGTGTGAGCCAAACACCCAGACCAAAATATGTTGGGGTATTTATCCTCAATAATTTCTCCCGCTGCCTTACAATTAGCAGCATTATCAGTGATGACTTGGACGATATTGTATGGCCCAATACTTTCAATTGTTTCAAGTAATGGTTCTGTAATGTTAATGACGGTCTTGAATTTATCTGAATAATCATATGATGAAAGGAATATTGCACGACTAACAGACACAACAAGAACACTTATCAATGGCTTTCCTTTTACATTTGTCCATCCATCAGATACAATGGACACCCCATGCTCATTCCAAGAACTTGTCATTCTATTCAAAGAATAAGTTATTTTAGCTTTTTCATGATCAAGTCCCATGGTTCTGGCCTTGTCATACCCAGGGGTCTTGTATCCTTTGGGGGCATCATTAATGGCAGAAACCATTTCATGCCAATAAGGTGAGTGAAGAACATTGAATGGTACCCCACATGCATAGAGAAACCGGAAATTTTTTGAATCCACATCACTCCTAGACCCTTCGTCAAGGAAATCGGATATGGTTCTATGCCTCAAGGAGATGTTTGGTCCAAGTGTGCCTCCATATCCACTGCCATGGGTGGAAGTTAATGGAATTCTTTGTCCATGATGTGATGGACCTGATGGTGCATAAGAATCAATGAAACCCCTAGATCTTTTAGATTTATGTTGGGCAGTCTCCTCTTCCTTTCTATATTTCTCTCTATCTGTTGCTGGCACACTTACACAAATTTTGATTCCTATATTTTTATCTCCATCCCATGGCATTTTCCCACAAAGGTGCCTTCTAGCACGGGTGGTTGAACCTGTGTATTCTTTATTGCAATGGGGGTAAAAAAATTTAGTGGTTCCACCCCCTTTCCCTCCTTCCTGCCTCTGAACATATTTCCACAATGGTGTTTGACTTTGGTCATGTTTAGTTGGTGTCTCTGTGGCCTCATGTTCTCCACCCCCCCTTCCTCCTCAGGATACTCCTCTTCAGGATTTTCATCAAATCCACTATCACCCACTTCTTCATCCTCCTCTTCTCGAATGGGCCTCTTTCTTCTACTCTCCAACACCATTATTACAAATAAAGGAACCAACATAAAGAAAAACCCAAGCCATATAGCCATGATGTTTCAAGTTTCAAGTTTTTAGCCTACAAAAAAATGGAGGAATGCCAAATGGGAATAGGAAAAAATGCAACATAGAAAAAAACAATTCAATTTTTCACTTTTCAACACATTAAAATGCAAAATAGAGAAAAAAATTCAAGTTTTCATTTTTGAACAACTTAAAAATGCAACATATAAAAAGAAAACTAGATTAGAGAGTCTTGACTCCTACCTTTTTGTCCTGACTCTTTCAATCCTCCTTGTTGCTCTCTCCTCTTGCTCTCTTCCAGCTTGCTCTCTCCTCTATTCTCTCCTCGCTCTCTCCTTGCTCTCTCCTTGGCACTTGCTCTCTCTTGCTCTCTTGACAAACAATAACACAAATGAGGAGGGGAGGGATTTTTATTACCCACCCCCCCTCCCTCCCTCAAAATCGCTGTCGATTTTTTTTCCGCACCCCGGGGAGCGTTCTGGAGCGAACACTCCCTGAGCACTCCCTCCATTTAAAAAATGTTGCCGAATCATTTTTTAAATGGAGGGAGCACTTGGGGAGCGTTCGCTCCCGAGCGCTCTTTGAAATGCTCCCTAGAAACCAGCAAGCGTTTTTTCAAGCTCGCGAGCGCGCTCCCAAAATGCTCCTAAACGGAGTGCGTTTTGAGAGCGGGATCGAGGGGGGGGGGGACACTTCCCAACAACCTTGGTTCATAGACTTACCTGCTAACAGTTTTGACTCTCTAGAATCAATCATTGATGCCTTTGAAGAAAAATATGGAGATGAAAGAAAGATCAAAGCGAAAAATCAAGCAAATGAGAATGATAGAGATCTCATCAAGGAGTTGACTCAAATGATTAAGGATATGCAACTCAACCAAGCTCAACTCATTAAAAACATGGAACTCAATCAAACAAGATTAATAGTAAATCATGCACATGCAATAAAGGGCATGGAGGTCAATCATTCTAGTCAGATGACCTCTATTCAAAACAGGTTGCTCGCCATGGAAGAAAAACAAGTGCAATTAATCAACACCATGGAAACAAATCATGCTAAGGAAATAAATGTTATGAAGGAAAATCAGATCACTTTTCGGAATAGGTTGGATAAAATGGAAAGATTACAAGTACAAAAATTCCAGCTTAGGTCAGATGACAAATGGGAAAAGAGCAAAGAAACAGATCATAAGCCTCCCCATCCTCTAAAGCAAGTTTCATCTCATTATGAGGAGGGCATTTATTCCATTGAAAAATAGTTAATTGAAGGTGACTTGGATAGAAAGGAAAATAAGGGGAATCAAGTTTATACTTATGAGATTGATCCATCACCCATGTCAAAGCAGATGCAGAATGGAGAAAGGCAGGTCAAAGAAGTCTTGGATACTTCGAATTTTCCATCTGAGCATCTACAAGATCGAGCAGAAAGGTCTACTTTGATTGCATCAACATCAACATCACAATCTATTAAGAAGAAAAGAAAAAAGCGGAAAGGATTTGGTAAATCTGATGACCAGGTACAACACAGTGTTGGGACGGATCAAAGTCCTAAAATATTCAGAATTTGATAGGGCACATCAGAAAAGCAGACCATGGATCTGTCGAAAAGTAGGCAATTTCTCAGCATGAACTTCATTGAAGACATCTGATGCCATGGGGCATATTTTTGTATCATATTTCTAACCTTATCCCTTGTCAAATTTTGTTTAAGTAGATTTATTTCATGAATAAATTGTTACTTATCCTCTTACAATACATTTCCATTTATGTACTTGATTTTATTTGATAATATTTTGAATGGATGCTGCTAATATATATCTTTGGTTGGTGGATGCAAATTCCAAGTTCTTGCACACTATCACTTTATATCTAGGATGCATCCCCATATGGAGCCAAATGTTGACCACTGGAGTGGCACCTAATGATTATGTGAAGACTCCATACCCAAGGATGAACCAAAAGACACTTGTACCATCAGATATCATCAATTCAACAGAATTTTTAAGCTCTATTTCTACTTCTCATCATCTTTCTCTTGTACCCAGATTCCATGCCCTACGGGGAATTGTAATAAGTGATGCTAGTAATGATGATTTTTGAGTCAATATTGAGTCTGTAACAGGCCTAGATATCCTAGGACCTTGCCAACAAGTGAGTATTACTCTGGGAGGTTTTTTTTCACTTGGTTATTTATCATCTCCCTACCAGGAGTTAATAATTAATTGAGTTTTTTTCTTCCAATTTTAACCCAAAGCTGGAGTCCGGCTTGATGGTGAGGCCTTGGGTGAGTCCTAGTGTCTAGAGTCAATGTATATTACCATAATAGATCACATAAAAAATTTCGTAGAATTTGGTTAGGTTTAGGTAGTGATTTTTTATTTTTTTATATTTCCCATTGGTCAAAAATTGCAATAAAAATTGTAATTGAATTGTAATAAGTATTGCCTAGAGAAGTCGTATGGGATATGAGTAATGAAAATTACACCTCTCACCCTCAGCTTTCTACTATGACACACCTTGAGAGGTTAAGAATGTGTTTTGAACCCTCAAAACCCATTTTTCCTAAGTTTAGTGGAAAATCTGCCAATTAATTAAGCCAGAATTTAAATAAATGGAGAAAAATAAATATCCACACATGCTAAATGAGGTGGAAATGAGGTGGAAAATTATGGAGGAGTTAAAGTGAAGTCCCAAGGTGATGTGGACTCCTAAAATCAAGGAAATTACATGTGCTCAAATAAAATTGAATTTCTAGCATTAAATGAGAGCTGCTTACTTGGAAATTCGAACTTGTGAAGTTAGTGCATATTTGGGAGGATTTGGGAGAATATTTGGTGGAGATTTTTGTGGGAAATTGTCCCCACATGGGTTACCACCCATATACACTTTTCATTCCATCATAAAATTTGAATTTGGCACATAAGAGAAGAAGAAAATGATGTCCACTTGCCAGAATCTGATTTTTACACTTGGCAATGGAGCTCCACATATTAAATTCGAATTTGTCTTGTGATCTCCTCCCTCTCGCCACTTGGCATTTGATTCTTCATTGAGATTTGCTCCCAAATTTATATATAATGGAGCCATGGGCTCTCATATTGTATATGGGATACGGGCTATTGAGCTTGCGGAAGCGCTGCTACTTTGTACATTTTTCAAGAATATCAATAAAAAAACTTTGGGGGTCCATTCATGGGTGTTCTTCCTTTGGAGCATGGTGCATTGGGAGATATTGGTATAATATTTTATATGCTTTGATTTATTTCATTTTCCATGTATTCTTGTGAATTTTCTAGTGCACAATTATCTTGTATTAGCACTTGATTTGAAAGTAGGCTCTAGAGATTGAAAGTTCTAGTTTATTTTCAAATAAATTTCTAGAATTTTCAATTCATTGTTTGCTTATCTAAATCTACATGGACTGATGTGTGACATGAGTATGTAGAAGAATTTTTTTTGAATCAAGCATGAGGAGAAGTCTTTGGGAGACCAATCCACTCTTGAAGCACCATCAAAGGAACTCTCATTTGTTATTTGGATTTTCATAGTTTATCTTACGAAAAAGTGTCTTGCAGAGATTCGTTTGGACATAGTTTGTATGCATGCAATCATTTAAAAATATTTTACTTTTCATTGTTCTTCATTGGATCATATTTTTCTATTTCAAGAGCTTAAGCATGGCTAGACAAAGAGGAGATTTTACTCATCCTCTTGTTGGAAATACTAAGAAGGGGGTGAATCAGTATTTCTTTTCAATTGTTAATTTTATCAGTTAGATCACTTATATTTAGAACACAAAACGAACAATGATGGAATAAATACTTTTATTAATTTCTTCTTTACAATAAATAAAGTATAATAATGATATAGGGCTCCAACCCTAGATGAAGACTCCAATCTCCCAGGCTCCAACCTATATTGTGCCAAGCACCAACTTGGTCTTTCCAAGGCTCCAACCTTGTCAATTTGAGGCACCAACCTCTAGGGCTCCAACCCTATCTCTGGTATAAGCTCCGACTTGGTTTCTTGAGGACTCCAATCCTCTAGGGCTCCAACCCTATCTTCCAAGGCACCAACCTTGTCTCTATGAGGCTCCAACCTCTTGGGCTCCAACCCTCAACTTCACTTCAAATGATGAAATACAACAACATTTTTTTACTGGCCTCAGATCAATCCAGTAACCCACAGATTCAAACTTCAAATTCTGAACTTTATGCCACAGTTCCAAAGTATAATAGATATTCACCACAGAAAAGTATTGAGATTGCAATCTGGAAAACCCAAACAAGTCCAACGGTGGTGACCCTTAACTCCGGCAACTGCAATAATAAAAGGTCTGAAGTCCTGTACCTATCTCTTGTCCAAAGTGAGTGCATAACTTGCATCGCCATCAAACCATCTTCAGTTGTCATAAACTGTTGCACATGAGGTTTTTTTTTTCTTTGATTCTGTCGAAGCTGCTTATATCCTCAAATTTTCGGTTACAACAATACACTATGAATTGTTCATATCGCTGATTATAATATTGCCATAATTTTATCATACATATTACTATCATGAAATATATCCAGACAAGCAGTATATTAGATTAATCAGAATGTATCAACTATCAGACATCAAATGTCTTCGATATCAAAGGAAAGACCCCCTTCATGACAGATGCCTTCTCCTGCTGCTCTGCTATATGACTATAGCAATCCAGAATTACGCCTCTTTTTCCAGGTCCCTGTCTGACCTCATAGCCCAGACTCTTCCGTAGTTTCTTTAAAACAGGATCCTCATAGGCATGATATCCAGTACCAATAATGTTGTTTAATTCTCCGTCATTGTCAGCATCTGCTTGCTTATCTTCAAAATTATATCCTGAATTAGTTGTTGATGACAATAGAGGTAGAACAAGCAAGGGATTCGAAAGATCCCCACAATGGCTTCGAGTGGCAGCATCCGCTTCAGCTTTGGAAGCCACAACAATTATGACAAATCCTTTCTTCTTGTTACTCTTGCAACGAATACTATCGTGTTGTTCGTGCATGTTTCTACACAAAGGCCGAAATTTGTTCAACATGTGACCTTTTCTACATGCACTTCTCGTCACCGTATCACCCTCCATGCCTGTTGTTTGTTACCCGAGCGCTATGCCCACGCTCATACTATGTGTATCACTGTTCACGAGTTTGGGTGTTGCCTGCCTACAGGGCCGCTGTAGTGGTCTCGAGTTACCCGGGTCATCTCTACCCACAACTCACCATCCAACAGTGACAATACCGTCAACACCAGAGTCGGCCCAAGCCCGACTCTACATGATGTTGTTACATAGTCCTACCACAGTCAGGTTCACCCTAACTCGCCTAACACGCGACCTCACTGCAACGGATGGTCTGTCCAATATAACACAACTGCCCGAATTACAGTTTCACCCTGCGTTTGGCCCAGAAACCTCGATTTTTCGTGCGGCTAACTTCGACCGTTCCCTTAATGCACACTCCGCGTGTAGCTCGGCCCTTCGGCTCACTTCTGCGATTGTCTCCTTCTACGTAGCCTCGGCAAACGATTTCCCAAAGCCGAAGGATTTCTGCGCGTGCTTGGCTCGAATCCTGGCAATTTCCTCTCGGAGCTTCTTCGTGGCTTTGTCTTCCTCAGCCTTGTCATGCGCGTCAAGGAAATTTCGCTTGATGAGCCCGTCCATCATTTTCCTGCGCTTTGAAGAGACATCGGAGGCCCTCTAGTGATCCTTGTTGAGCCCTTCATTCCTCAGACGTATAAATTCATCGAAGGCCTTGCGGGCAGTTCCGTCGGTGAGAAGCTCATAGGCAATTTGGATCTTCTGGAAGAGGGCAACCGCGACGGTGTCGTCGGGCCTTTTGTCGGGATGACAAGCAAGGGCTCGGGCCTTCCAAAGCTTGGAACCCTCATCCACAATTCCTCAAACTCTAGAGCTCGTGTCACAGCTCGTTTTCAAAATAGAATCACGCCAAACTTATCCACACTTATCCACAGCTCAATTTTCAGAAAATCATATAAAAAATCACAATTCGATCCACTGCTGTAAATGTTGAGCGACAAATCCTCAAAATTTAAAGCCCGGGACCTGTGTGACTTGTCGTCTTAAAGCCAAAGGAAGTGAATGCCCGCTCGTCTGCAATAATTCAATGAGTTGTTTAGGATAGTGAGCGAGATGTTGTGGATCAGTAATAAAAGCTCGCTCTCATATCCTTACGGATCGTATTTTATGCGAGATTGCAGCGATGAGAGGCTCAGCTTCTCTGCGCTTCGTCCAGAGGCACTCATAGAGGTCTCAGCTGAAGACAGACTGGTCAATGGAAATTATGGAATATGCAATGCAGCCATTTTACGAATGATCTGCAAAAAAAAAACTTCAGAACCGGACCCAGAATTTGGAGACTAGGTAATGCGGCTTACCTCAGCAGGATTCCTCACTCCGGTTTAGCCTTTAAACTACCCTCATATAACAGCGTTTAGTATTTTAACGCACAGTCATCAGGATAAGGTAAAATTCAAACTCGGAATTCTCATTAGTCGCCAACCCTCATTTCTCAATTAATTTAACAAGCAATCAATAGCATGGCCCTCTGAATAGTTATAATATAGAGTAGCAGCAACGTGTACATGGTTTAAATCCCATAACATAACATACAATCGTTTGGTGATATATTTCTGCGGGATTCCACTCCAATTTCAGTGAAAATGATGGCCTTTACACCCACTTCAGTCTTTGTTTAGACCTCTCCACGCTGTCTTGAGGTGGACTCTCTTCCACGCTATCTTGAGCCATCCCTTGCTGCTACCCAAACTTAAAACAAACCTAACCAGATCTATCTTGGCCCATAAACATACCTCAACAATATGTTGTCACCTACAACTCCTTCCACGCTAACTAGGGCAGACTTGCTCACGCTGATTCAAGCCTAGGGCATTGTCTTCAACCCAGCTCCGATACCATGTTAATTTTAGAACATGTTCTATGCCATTTCAGATTAGAGCACAATACTAAAGCAGATAGAACATACAAATAGATCGATAGAAGACAAGCCAAAACAGAGATGATGAATGGTGGCATTACGGCGATCAACAGGATGTTTCTACCAGCAAAGTCTCCAATAGGTCATTCAGCCAAACGTGTCACACATAACCCCAGAACAACCCAAACAAAGAACAGTCCATATATATATATATCACAGCTCCAACGCTATCCAGAGAGAGAGAGTTCCTCCACCACAATGTGTGTCAAATGAACTCTAAGTCTCTCCAATATATAGGAATCTTTGGGGGTGTGTGACACGTCCTTTAAGACATTTAAGTCTATATTTTATTCTAGGCCGACCTAGCACATAAGTGGAATAAATTCAAAGTACATGTTCTGCTCATTCGACCGAGATGATCTTTAGATCAATCTTACACCTCTCCGAAAGAGGAATCCAATAAAAAATATTGGGATCGTCATCTGAGCAGCACAACTCGGAGTTTGGACCTAGTTGTCCAATTTTAACAAATGTTTATATTATATCACTTTTATAGATGACTTCTCACGCAAGACTTGGATATATTTTTTAAAGAAGAAGGATGAAGCATTCAAGAGGTTCCGTACCTTCAAGGCTTTGGTTGAAAATCAAATAGGGAAGAAGATCAAAATTTTGAGGACCGATAATGGAACCGAATATGAGTCAAATGAATTCAATGACTATTGTAGGGAAGCTGGCATTAAGAGGGAGACCAATACTGTGTATATTCTCAAACAAAATGGTGTTGCTGAAAGGAAGAATAGAACCATTTTGGAAGTTGCCTGTGCCATGCTATATGACCAAGGTATTCCGAAGTTTCTATGGGGAGAAGCTGCCAACATCGTTGTGTATGTACAAAATAGATGCCCACATTCTGCATTGGACTCCAAAACTCCCGAAGAAGTCTTCTCTGGTAAGAAGCCAGATGTCTCTCATTTTAGAGTTTTTAGAAGTCCCGTTTATTTTCATGTGCCGAAAGAAAAGAGAATCGAGTTGGATTCTTCTGGAAAGAAGGGAATGTTTGTGGGCTACAGTGAAACCTTAAAGGCATATAGAATCTATGTGTCTGGTCAAAGAGAAGTGGAGATATGCCATGATGTCACCGTCGACGAAGACGTTGCCCTCAGGAAAGTCAGGGATCTTCCTCTCTCAAAGGAAGACAAAGAAGAAGAAGAAGTTGGCAGGCAGGAAGAACTAAAGGTTGAACTGATGCCCGATGTTGAAGGTCCGATGGATCCTATAGATCCACCTTCTTCAAATAAAAAAAGACCCTCATGGCTTAGAGACACTCTCAAAGATGCCGAGAGACATATTGCTCCAAGGGGAACATTCCGTGAAAGTAAGTAGCCGAATAGGTACCAAGGGTACCTAGCATCCATGAGCACCATTGTACAATCTGAGCCTGGAACATTTGAAGAAGTCGTGAAGCATCAAGTTTGGAAGGATGTTATGCACGAGGAATATGAGTCCATCATGAAGAATGATGTCTGGGATGTGGTCCCTAGACCGAAGGACAAATATGTTGTCACCAAGAAATGGCTCTACAAAATCAAGCATGGAGCCGATGGAAGTGCTGAAAAGTTCAAGGCTTGCCCAAGGCTTCTCTCAAAAGGAAGACATAGATTATGATGAAATATTTGCACTTGTTTCTCGCTACACCACCATCCGATCGATCATTGCCCTTGCTGCAACGCAAGGATGGAGTCTCCATCAGATGGATGCGAAGACTGCCTTCTTACATGGCTCAATCAAGGAAGAGATCTATGTGGAACAACCTCTAGGGTTCGAAGTCCAAAATAGAGACTCATATGTATGTAGGTTGAAGAAATCCCTCTATTGGTTGAAATGAGCCCCCATGGCTTGGTATGAGAGAATCGATAGCTACTTGGTGAAGTTGGGCTTTACTCGAAGTGATGTTGAACCAAACCTTTATTTTAAGGTTGATAATGACAAGCCTCTCATTCTGGTTCTCTATGTAGACGATCTCTTCCTAACAGGTGTTGACCCTCTCATTCATCAATGTAAGAGGGAGCTAGATTCTGAGTTTGAGATGAAGGACCTAGGATTGATGCACTATTTCCTAGGCTTGGAGGTTTGGCCAAAGCCAGGTGAGATTTTCCTTTCTCAAGGAAAATATGATGTGAAGTTGCTAGAGAGATTTGGGATGGTGGACTACAAGTTCATGACTACTCCGATGGAACTCAACTTTAAGAAGTTGTGTGGAAGTGTTGTTGGGCCCGAGTTGGGAAATCCCACCGAGTATTGTCAACTCGTGGGGGCCTTGATGTTCTTAGTGAACTCATGTCTGGACATATGTTTTGCAGTGAACACGTTGAGCCAATACATGGTCGAGCCTCATCACATTCACTGGATTGGTGCCAAGAATCTCTTGAGATATCTCTGGGGCACAATCAACCATGGGTCGAGATACACTACCAGGAGTATGAGGCTCCATGGATATACCGATTTCGATTGGGCAAACAGTGTGGTGGATCGTAAGAGCACATCTAGATGTTGCTTCACTCTAGGTTCTGCTTCGATCTCTTGGATGAGCAGGAAGCATAAATCAATTGCTTTGAGCACCACTGAGGCCGAATACATTGCAGCAAGTATGGCCTATTGTGCAGTTGTTTGGTTGAGAAAGCTCTTCAGTGAGTTGTTTGGGCATGTGTTGGATACCACCGTTATCCTTTGTGATAACCAAAGTGGGATTCGTCTTTCTGAGAATCTTGTGTACCACGACCGATCCAAGCATATTGATATTAGGTACCACTTTTTCTGGGACATGGTACAGCAAGGCGCCGTAAGGATCCATCACATTGGGATTGATGAGCAAGTCGCAGATATTCTCACGAAGCCCCTGGGGAAGGTCAAATTCTTAACCTTCTGTAAGAAGCTTGGTATCGTGAACAGACCCTATTGTGAGGGTCCCGCTTGAGTTGGACTATGAGCTCTGGGAGCTCCAAGGGGCTTGGGGATAGCTACTTGGAGTTATAAGCAACCACAGGGCTAGGTTTGCCTTACCTTGTTGGTATGCTTCTTCCCCACTGTTATGATATTGAGCTGGTTCACCCTCTCTTTGATCTATGCCCCGCATACATCCTACCCATGTAGTCCGAGACTCATGGGAAGTACCTTTCATTTGACCAATGAGTTGGGAAATGAGGATAAAGAGTCGAGACCAATAGCATTACCGATGGACACATCGGGTATTATCGTACTATGTCTAGGATGGGATGTGTCCAACAACTTGATCTGGGATCAAGTCTGATGAGGTTCTTACCTTTAAACTGACTTCAGGTCAGTATGTGACTCACTCTTGAGTCTGATTGAGGATTTTACCTCTAAACTAACTTCGGGTCAGTGGAGAGTGGAAAAGTCTTTGTGACTCACTCTCGATGATATTTTCTTATGATTCTTCTACAATAGAGCAGAGCCAGCAAAGCAGAGACAACAGGATGACACAGGATTGCATAATGATGATGATAGTACATGATGGTACTGGATGACAAGATTGCACAGGTGGACAGATGGAGTTCTCCCTAGTTGAGAGGGAGTGTTAAATTTCGGCAACTAGGTCGAAACTCCATGTTGCACTACTCATATGACAGATATGATGTTTTTCTTGGATTCCTCTTTCGGAGAGGTGAAAGATTGATCAAAAGATCACCTTGTTTGGATAAGCAGAACTTGTATTTTGAATTTATTTTCCACACGTGCAAATTGTCAAGGTCGACCAGAATTGTAATGTAGGCTCACAAGCCCCAAAATATGTGTCACACGCCCACAGTCATGGATATAAAAAGGAGAGACATGATGCTCATTTCACCATTCACTCATCTCACACCTCTCTCTCATATGATTGGTTTGTACAGCCTTAGAGGCTTCTCTCTCCTCCACATGTGTGAAACAGGAAGCTGGAAATTGCGGACTAGTTTTAGGGTTTTTTCTGGAACATTGACCTTGGGTCAAACCTCACTGTTTGACTGCGTTTTTTACGCAGAAAGTCTTATTTGGAGAGGCTGCATTTGTAGGCACAAAAATCGAGGTCAAACGTTGACCTTTGACCGCAACATCAATTGCAACATTTACTGGTTTGACCGCAGCTGTTGGGTTGACTGTTTTGTGGACTGGTTTTTGGGTTGGGTTTGACCTTGAAGGGAGGTCATGCTTGACCGTGTTTGACTGAACCTCATTGAAGGTTGAAGGGCTGGTTTGACCAGCAAAGTCTTTGTTGGCTAGAGCATCATGTTGACTGTTGTAAAAGACATTTTCTCTCTCTCTGCTGAATAAGAAGAATTACAAATTCTTGTCTCTTGTATTGGCTTGTCTTATGTCGATTTATTTTATGTTCTATCAGCATTTACTTTCAATGATTATGTGATTGCTAATCTGAAATTGAATCGGGCTAATAAGAAGAAAGATTGAAGTAAACTGCTCTAAGAATAGAACATACCATGGTTAACTAAAATTAACATGGCTTAAGTAACATGCATTTTTATGAAGTCAACAATAGAATTAGGACTAGAAGTTGGCATAATTACTAAGTAAATGATGTACGCTCATATTCAAGCACAAGCATTCAATCCCAACGCTCTCACTACATCGAGTTTCCAAACACTTTGTTGTGTGAGTCCTAGAGTCATGGGTTCGATATTGGAAAATTCCAAAAAAATGATTTCCGATTCCCGAATGGGCCTCAATCTACATCCAACTGAGGGATCAAATCCAGTTCGCCTTGATTCGGTGAATGACAGCGAATTGTTCATTTGCCCAGAAAAGCAATAAAAAGTGGCTCAGATGCCAATTGAGGTTGTTAATTAATTAATGGAAATTATGTAATTCAACCAGTCGTGCAATCTAAAATTAGGTTAGGAGGAAAAGCGGAAATATGCTTTCCAACAAAATTCCATAAAATGGTTAGGAGGAAAGTGGACAACGGTGTGGGAAATGTGGCTGCAACTTTTTTACTTTTATTTTTGGATGGGAATTGCAATCCTCGAGTTCACATAGGATTCATGTGGATGGAGATATGTTTCTTCAACATTGCGGATAATGGAAATCGTCAAATACATCTGTGCATGTTCCTCGTATTGTGTTGTTACCTGAAATCGCTTTACACATAGCGCAAGTGTTTCTTGTGGAATAATGGAACTTTTCCTTGGCTAGGAATGGTGGTGATGATCTTAGAAGGGTGCACATTAAGAAAAAAAATATTTCCCGTCTAGACCATCCTTTTCTGCCTACCATGTTTGGGCATGTGGACACAGAGAAAATCATGGCTTGGGTCGTCGAATATTGCCCCAATGGGGATCTTAACAGTCTGAGGCACAGGCTGACTGAGAAAACCTTTTCAGAATCCATCATTCAATATGTTTGGCAATAATTGTTGCGGCGGTGTTTTTTTAATTTGAATAATTGGGGATTGCAGTTATGGTATTTTTTTGTTTTGATATTTTTGAATTTTCCTAGGAAGCGTTGTTTGATCACACGGACAACATACTATGAAAGGAGATCATCAGATACGAAGAATTCACGCAGGCCTGTTATGATGCTTTCGATTTTGATCCCTTCTCCAAGTACTACGGGAGTTGCAAGTATCATCGTAGGCAACTCTTCCAAGGTGTTGGGAATTGACCAAGTATATCTACGTCTCTTCCAACATCAATCTGCTTGGTCTTTTCCAGAAGCCCCGCGTGCAGAAGTTGAGTGCTCATGCTAACTGGATGGGTTTCATAGTCGTGACCACAGATGACGATGAGATCAAGAGGCTCGAATGGCGAGATATCGTAATCACATGGGGAGGAACGATCACAAATATCAAAGAACCGCAGATGAAAACCCCCAAATTGCAACCCAAACAGGAAAAAAAAAAAAGAAAAAAAAAAGGAAAGACCAATGATCAAAGTCCATGTGTCAAATTTTAATTGATTGAAGGAGAAAGAAAATAACACTCTACGATTGGCGGGGGTGCATAATGTATGCTCACCCGAAGTTCGTAGAGAGACGCCTATTGACGTAATTAATTAAAGTCACTTCTAACTCCAGAAAATGCTTATTTCGCCACCATGATCACACGACTACCCCAAATCCCTTTTTCATCATCTTGTCTTGTAGGTTTTTTCAATTCGATTCCAACGAGCTATTACACTAAGGAGTTCCTCCAAATAATCAACCCAAAACAACACCTTAAGCGTAAATAATTAAAATATGCCTGATAATAACCCTATTTTATGAGAATCATCAGAATGCAATGGAACCAAGATCAAATTGTGTGGAATTGATCCTGGTGATAAAATATGGCGAGCAATCGCTGCCGGACCGCATAAAACTACTCCAAAACCCTTAGGGCCCACCAATGGTGTAATCTCGTTCCTATGACCTGGATGACATAAGCTCTAGAAATCTCTCCTAACTGCACCAAAAGGTAATCCAAAATTGGGGACATTACAAAGAAACATCCTCTCAGCAAGGGCAACCTTTTAAGGGACCACCCATTTAACAAGTTCCATAAAGGCATCCTGCAAAGGGTTAGACTAACAAAGTGAAAACCATTTGGAAGTGTTCATGAAATATCTAACATATTTCTACTTCATCCTCTATAAGATTACTAGTGGGGTTTCTAGGGACAAGAAACCTTTATGATTTAAGTTTTCTCTTTGTGTGTTAAAAGGAGAATTTAGAGGGTGCATCCCTCTCATCCATCTACTTGAAAGTATCCCTTTGCTACAATTCAAACTTTGTATCTCTCCATAGAATCATCAGTTCCATACTTCTTCTTAAACACCCATTTGCAACCAACTACCTTCCTACCTTCAAATAGCTCTTGCAAATGGCAAGTTTGATTTTGCTTTAAGAGCCCTCATTTCTTCCTCCATGGATTTCTTCCAATGAGTTGTCTCTCTACTACTAAGAGCCGCTTTCAAATGTTTGGGTTCATAACAAATGGAAACAAAGCAAAATAGCTAAAATTAGAGGTCTTGAAATCATATATATCTTGACCACATTTCCTTGTTGATGACAAATTGTTAGCACTTGATCTCTTTGATCATTTTTTGAATGCTCACCATCAATTCAAAACTGTCAAACATTATTTCCAGGTTGATTGGTCACTTCACCTTCTTCTCCAATAGTGTTAATTTCTTGGCTTGTACATGATTTGTAATATCCCAAATTGGGAACAAACAGTAATACAAAGCATATAAAGACTAAATCTACAACAAACAGAAATACACATCAAAAACACCATGAATTGAGCCAAAACTGCTAAGCCATTTTATTAATATTTCTGAATGGGAAAGGTACAAGAAGGTGCTTAGGAAGATGGCACCTTGGCCTGCACAAGATAGGCTGAAATGATCCCTCAATCCCTACTCAAAAATTCTTGCTGCTTGCTGCTCTGCGTGGCTCCTCCTCTATGCTACCCAGTCTGGAAATGCTACTACTGGCTGGAAATGGACTGCGTATTGGGGTTGTTCTACTGCTCAGAAAATTCCAGTATTTGGACACCAAACCCCCCTCAACAAACCCAAAAAAACCCACGAAGGGTTTTCCGAAATGTTGACCTCGGAAATTCACATTGGGATGGGTACGCAATTCTGCTGGGCACACTATGCTCCTGAATTAATGGCTAGAAACAATTGTTGGAAACTGCTCAAGAACTCTGCTAAGGAAGGGTTGACCCCCTCACAAAAAGAAATACAAACATGCAACTATATAGAACAAAATGCTGGAACTAGAATATGGAGCAAGTACACATAAAATACCAGAACGCTAAGCCATTTTATTAATCTGAGAATACATATATGGGTACAAGAGATAATCAGAATAAGTGCACCTATCCTTGCACAAGGCAAGTGAAGAACCCTCTCAGAATAGGAAATGGCTACAATAGAGACTGCGTCCTAGCTGCTGGAGAAATCTGCCGTAGAAAGCTGCTGCTGCAATGTACTGGAACTAGGGGCTGATCCCCTCACCGGAATGAGCTAAAAATCGGTAGGCTGCCTGTACTCACTGCTCCGGACAAAACCCAGAAACCATGAAGCAAATGCACCACCTCCGAAAAACCACCACTGAAGCCCTCCTCAAGGAAAACGCTGTCTCTCCCAAGCACAGCGCAGAGGCTCAAGAAGAATGCTGGAAAAGGGCCACAAATCCCTATGCAAAACTCTCCAACTGAATAGACAATCCCTCCAAGCTGAAATACGCTGAGGACTCCACGAAAATCCCCCACAACAGAGCTGCACTAACACCAACTGCGTCCTCCCTCCTGGACTGCGCAGTCACTCTATGAGACCCAGCTCCTCTGCAAAACGTCCACCAAAATCTCCTGCAAATCAACTGCTAAAACTGAAGGAATACCTTGCCCGAGCAGGCACTCAAAGTCCCCCGGGGCCAAGGGCGAGATCTCCGACCGGAGACACTCAGTCGCACTAAACAGTGTTGCAGACCGACTAAACAACCGACATGCTCAAGTAGACAGAAGTCTAGCTCACAATATCATCAACATATCAATAATGCCAAATGGAGTGAAACCCCCACCTTTTATAGTGCTAGCTCCCTCAAAACCCTAACTGCGTCCTTGAGCTCCTCCTATGCTTGCGCAGTTGCCTTTAGAGCCTACGTGAGGCCTCTCTCATGTAACGT
>JAXQQM020083207.1:0-20949 GCA_034641835.2 Pinus albicaulis | reverse complement strand
TTCCCTTCTCACAAGAGCTGATAGAAGGTGGGGGACATCTTCGGATGGATAACATCACTCATGCTTGTGTTGGACATCCCTTGAGCCATACACATCATGATGGGAGGTTTTTGCCTACCACCTGTTTGATTCTTGATAGGGTCTCATTGATCCTTGAGAAGTTTATACTTCAAAATCCCATGAAGTGCAAAATCAGAAATTTGATTTGGGAGGATGGTAGCCCTCATGGGAGGAGTACCAGGATGAGGAGAAGGAGGCATCCACGAGTGATTGAGTGGATGGGGATGATGAGCAAGGAGCTAGGAGGCTACTTGCAGATCTGTGCTACCAGGCAGCAGGAGGCTTGGCTGCGCTGTTTACTCTTGAAAGAGTTTGGCCATCTCTTGGCAAACACTCTTCCTAAGAGTCGGAGGGTGGAGGAAAGATGGCTGGATACTTGCATCATTGAGCAGCATGGAGTATGTATGCATGATGTTGCTATGATACTCATTATGTCTTCATCACATGAGTTGTATGATGGAAGTATGGGGAGGCAGCAAATTGTTTGGTTGCTTGGTTTGTTTCTGGGAGAGCAAGGGCAGATTTGCTCTCACACCTTGCATGATGTTGCAGGAAGAGGGGATGGCACTATCTCCTCGATCTTTGATGATGACAGGGAAGCACTTCCATCTTGGGGAGTACTCCACACTTGTTGCAGCAGTATTAGAGGAGTCTCTGACAGGGAGCATGTTAGAGAACAGAGTCTTGTATTGACAGGAGCTTATTTGCATGAGCCCCCAGCGTTGTCACCTTGGAGCAGAACATTATGGATGGAGTGTGCGCAGCAGAGATATGGTGGATCTATAACCCATAGGTCCCAGGATCACTACATATTTGTTGCACAAAGAGGAGGTAATGATGATAGAGACATCTATGGCATACTCTTCTTGACTTGGGTTTCCAAGCATGAGGAGGATTATCTTCTTGCAGCACATGGTTCATTCTTCTTCATAACATGCCAAAACACTATGGAGGACTCATTTATGGATCCATGTGCCATCTTACTTCTAGCATATGGTCAGATTTGTAGGGGAGGCTTGATTATGAGAGAGACACATGAGCTGAATGTGCCTTTGAGTATTTTCTGCACTACATGTTCTAATAGGAGCATGGGAGGAGGCATGGCCACCACTACTATGTATGCGTTCTCTTTTGATGTGGGCCATGAGATAGATATTCATCCATTGTACAGCCATGGGCAAGTGTTTGGACCTATGTTGTTGTCATATTCAGCCATTTGCTATCCATTAGTAGATGTGTTGGATCTTGTACATTGCTTGCCATGTGATTTTCTGAGATTGCAGTGGATGAGACTGCACTATGGTTTGTTTTGGGCCAGCTTGTTCTTCATTGATGGAGGAACCTTCTATGGAGGATTGTTTTTCACTTTGCCATTGGAGGGCAATGATTTTGCAGCCCAAGATCAGACTTTCAGCCCACCGTCATTACCGGAGCTTGAGGTGGAAGGAGATTTTCAGGAGTTGCCTTGTCGGGAGGTGGCTCATTTGGTTTGGATGATTGCTTGGGGATGGAGGATCCACATGAGAGAGATGTCCCTCACTTCATGCCTTGAGTGGAGAGAGATGATGAGCTGGTACACAGTCGATGGGACAACTTACACATTCATAGATGCAGAGCAGCAACAGTCATGGTCTGTAGTCATAGCCAGAGGCAGTGAGCAGTCCGAGTCATGGGACTTGTGCGATTATCGGCCACAGTGGCGATGGGATCCGGGAGGACTATTGATTGGCTGGTACCATGAGAGGCCAGTTTGGGATCCTGGCATTGAGATATCCCTCCATATCGGGGTGATGCAGGAGACAGAGAGGTTTCAGTGGGACCCAGGCACATTTTGCAGTATCGGCAGGGAGCATCAGCTAGAGAGTAGGCTTGTTCAAGCATTGCTTGAGAACAAGCAATTTTTGCCGGATGAGGATGCCACTTGGGAAAGCGAGCAGACTTTACAACATCCATCACTTCAGTTGCTTGAGGACAAGCAACGTTTTGCCGGGGGAGACTGTAATATTCCCAATTAGCCTTGCTAATTGGAATATTTCATTTTTGCGTTATTTTTCCGCTTTAGCTAGAAATAATAAATAAAGTGAGAAATAAGAGGTGTCACCTCACTTAGTCACCTCACTTTATAATAAAGTGTTCTTTTCCTAGTAGATTGACGTTGTAACTTAAGAGAGGGGGCCTTGGGGGTCCACATGAGTATGATAGGGGAGGCATCAGGCTGACCCAAGGTAAACTGCGCAGGTCAAAGGAGAGTTAAGTTTTGGAGGGAGTTTGGCATTATAAAAGGAGAGGTTCTCACCTCATTTGGATCATTCATGATTTGATATTATTATTGATAGCTAGACTTCTATCTGCTTCAGCACGCCGGTTGTTTAGTCGGTCTGCAGCACTGTTTAGTGCACGAGTGTCTCCGGTCGGAGATCTCACCCTTAGCCTCGGGGGACTTCGAGTGCCTGCCCTGGTAAGGTTATTTCTGGTTCCACCCTTAGCTTCGGGGGACTTCGAGTGCCCGCCCTAGTAAGGTTTTGTTCTGAGTACACTTTTCAGTTCCAGCAGCAAAGTAGCAGCAGTTTCTGGTGCAGATCTGGAGAGGAAGAAGCCCTCTTGTGGCTGCACAGTTCAGGAGAGGAAGGACGCTGTTTCTGCGGGAGAGAGGACGCTGATCAGCCTGGGAGAGTGAGGACGCTGTCCCAGGGAGGACGCAGTCCAGATCTGGGCAGAGAAAATGCTGGTCAAGCAGGAGGAAGGACGCAGATCCAGTTAGCCAAGCAGAGAGGACGCAGATCTGGGGAGGCATTGGCATAATCAGTCTTGGAGGACGCAGATCTGAGAGATCTAGCCTTGGAGAGTACAGATCTGGAGAGATAGCATCAGAACCAGCCTTGGATGATTCAGATCTGAGGAGATATTGGTAGATCCAGCCTTGGAGAGTGCAGATCTGGAGAGATAGCATCAGATCCAGCCTTGGATGATTCAGATCTGAGGAGATATTGTCAGATCCAGCCTAGATCTGAAGAGGTAGCAGCAGATTTGGCCTTAGAGGACGCAGAGCTGGAGTGATAGGACACAGATGCGGATTGGAGGCTTCGGATCCGGTAGATCGAGCATCTAGGGCAGCAACGAATCCATCGGGGAGGACGGCGATCGATGATCGGGGTCTTTGTGTGGGGTTACGCGGCTTTTTTTCGGTGTTTCGGCTTGAGAGTTGGTCATCTCATACGGAGGATTTGTGGGTCGTCTGACCCTTTTGCAGCCATATTTCTTGAGCAGTACATTCACCGAGCCACGAGCGTCTTTGTAGGAGGGTTTAAGGGCGATTTTCGGAGGTGGTCCATTTGCTTCACGGTTTCTGGGTTTTGTTCGGAGCAGCGAGTATAGGTGATCTGTAGATTTTTAGCTCATTCCGGCAAGGGGATCAACCCCTAGCTTCAGTTCACTCCAGCAGCAGCAGTTTACGGCAGTTTCTTCAGCAGCTAGGATGCAGTTTCTGTAGCAGCCATTTCCTATTTGTCTGAGAGGATTCTTCACTTGCCTAGAGCAAGGATAGGTGCACTTACTCTGATTTTCTTGTACTCCTCTCTATGTACCTTCAGATTAATAAAATGGCTCAGTTTTCTGGCATCCTATGTGTAATTATTCAGTGATCTGGTTCAGCATTGCATTTTCTATATCTGTTTGGCAAATTTCTGTTTATTACTGGTTATTTCCCTTTGGGGATATTACACTACCCTAAGTTTAAAACCCATCCCAAACCATGTCATATCATGTCAAATCAAAATAATCTCATATAGTTGTCATTCTCATGCCTTTTTACCACAAAACATTCCACTAGTCAGTTTTTCATATTTTCGTAGCAATTTACAAAGGAAATCTGCAGATTTCGCTACGAAACTGCCTAATAGTTTCATAGCGAATCTGTCAGAAGCCTAACTGTCTTCGCTACGAAAATGCGTTTTTTCAGAAGGGTTGTCAGAGCTATGTGAGGTTTCAGTTTATGATTAGAGGAGTAAAGGTGGAGGTCATTCAAGGTCGTTATGGTAAGTTTCAAATGTACACAGCTGTGTCTGCTATCATTATTGTCTTTTATAGTCACATTTGTCATCATCAAACTCTGAGTTGTCAAAATTACCTTTTAAACTTTACCCTAAGATGATATTTGTCATTCAACTTTCATTCTTTCATGTGAAGCATCTCATTGTCACTATTTGAGAGCTGCTTCACCACACCAAGCAGCTTGCTGTCCAATTTGTCTTTACAGGTGTCACATTTTTAAGAGGGAAACTTGGTTATAAAGAGAGATGGCCATGAAGGAGAAAGCATAAAAAGGAGGCTCTCTGGTTAGATAGAATCCCATGGACCTTAATCTATTAATGGAGGAACCTAGCTTTGCTAAAACATTCACCAATTCAGGTAGCTTGAATTTCTGTTGGAGCTTCAAGGGAATTTGCTGTGTTTTTGGACTGTGGGAGCAGTAAATTTCAAGAGCAGATTATGGATGAAAAAAGATAAATTTGGAAATACTAAGAGAGGTTATTGTCAAGCACAGAACAAGGAAAAATAAACTCCTTCACTTTTCTCATAGGTGCTACCAGTTTGGAGATTTAGAGATGTCTTTGGGACCTATTTTCAAAATCCAGAATTTTCCTGTTTTATACATGTTTTTCTAATGAAGATTCTGGAAAACTGGAGATGGTTTAAAAAAAAAAGAAAAAAGAGAGGTTTTTCTTCATCAAGAACTGATCTACAAAAACCTCCTCTGGTTTTGCAACAACCATCAAAGATCTGGAGATATAAGATCATTTATGAGCCCTAAATTTCAGAAAAAGCAGCTATGTTTTTATTAATATAGAAACTTGCTGAACGGTGAAAATGTTGTTTCTTGAGGAGGATAAGAGGTAGTTTGAACCTATTATGCTTTAATATACTTCATCATATCATCTTGCAGACCTACAAACTAAATTTTGAAGAAAATCACAAAATCTGCAATTTCTGGTTTATTAGACAGTTTCGTAGCGTGCTTCAGGCTTGAAGCCAGAAAAACGCTACGAAATTTCTGAAGGTGCTATTTTGCTTTGAAATTCAGTTTTGTGAAGGATTAAGGAGGGGGGTTGTTTTTTTTAAAGATATTTTAGCTTATTGAAGGTCGTAGCATGCTTCAGGCTTGAAGCTAGAAAAACTCTACGAAATTTCTGAAGGTGCTATTTTTCTTTGAAATTCAGTTTTGTGAAGGATTAAGGAGGGGGGTTGCTTGTTTTTAAGATATTTTGGCTTATTCAAGGTTCTTGACTAGCAAAGGTGGCAGGGAGTTAACAGGAATGGAAAAATTTCATACGCTACAAAACTGCCTAAAGGTACTCTATTTTTGCAGCGGTCAAGTTCTTTGGTCTTTTGGAGGCATTAGATGTATTTAAAAAGGGAAATGAGATTTATGTGATGTCATTATAACATTGGTGACTAAGACACTCAACCTACACATCATCAAATGGACAACTCATCAACTATTGCTACTTCATAAAGGGACAACACTGCACTTTTTACAATTCATAAGTTGACAACACATTAGCAAATCTGGTAAATCAAGGCCTAAAGTTCAGGTTGACATTTGACACATCAAAATTGTTGTTGGTTTCGATAGACATTATTTGTATGGGTCATTTAAAATTTCTTGTTGATGTAATTATTAAGTGATAGACTCATTTTTTATTACAAACTCTTCCAAAACAGAAAATCCCTATTCATACTCAATGTAATAAAGTCCTTTTTAAGGATTATAACTATGGATGAGGATTCAAGAGTCTAGGCTAAGTGGCAGACCTAATGTAAAGAGATCTCACTCTATAAATGAGAGACTTTTGATAGTTTGAAAGGGGCGTTGGAGAATATTGCACCAAATTGCCAAATTGCTACTTGTAAGTTTTTTCATTATCAGTAATATACAGTGACATTCTACTTCTAGACCTCAGATTCTAATGAGGTGTTTAATGTTTTGTTACTCTATATCTTTATGTCTTATCACTTGCAGTGAATTTTATCTCTAATTACTCAGAATTCATGCTATCATGCTCTTACTTCCTTTAGGGGTTAAATTGCTTTGTTTTCCTTATGTTGTGTGTATGAATCATCCTATTAAAAACCTCTATTTGCCACGGCTTCCATGTGAAGTATTACTCTCACTAAGTTCACTGATGTTGACTCCATAGCCCAATGGTAGCAAGCCTTCATTTTTCAACCTGCAATCAAACAAAACCAAGTCACAATTCATGTAGTATTTTTATTGAAAATCATAAAACCTCTTTGAGAGAGCTCTCTCAAACTAAAGAGGGTAATCTTCAGTGAGAAATGGTTTGAAAGAGTTATATTGAGTTGATTAATGAGCAACTATCAAGATCAATTTGATGATAACAGAGTGATGCCAGAATTGTGGAGTGATTAATTGAGATATTTGGAGATGACGAATATGAGACCTCCCCTCATATATAAATATATGTTTTTGTTAATGAAATTTGTGAGAGCTGAGTTTTATTATTATTGACTTTATTATTTTGTTGATGTGCTGATGTTTTTCTTCATTTGGTATCAGAATCATTGCCCATAGCCAAAGAGAGTTTTGTGAAACGTGTGAGTGAGCTGTATGGTCTTAGATTTATGGAGCCATATAGTGGCTAGTGAACCAAACTGCGATGGAGTGTTGAAGTCCCGCTTGCATGGAGGAGAAATATGCCTGCGTTAAGAGTGCGTGAAATTCCAAACAGAGCGTTAAGAAATCTGTCACCAATAATCTTCCTGCATTAACAAATCTAGTGCTTGCATAATTTGCCTGCAATGGAAGAGAAGAGGATCTATGTGGCGCCAACTGTGGAGCTGTAGAAACATTTTGCAAAAGAATTGGACGTTGGATGTGCCTGCATGGACTGCCTCTTGGATTTGTCCCTCACTACGTGCCTGTGTGAACCTGCTGCGTGGATTGATACAAGAATGAATGAACCTGACGCGGACGTAAAAGTATGATGAACGTAAAAGCTAAGCATGGAGAAATGTTGGCCATGATCTTTTTTTTATTTAATATTAAAACTGACTTAATTCTCATTGACCGTGGGCATGAAGTTTTAAAATGTTAAAGGGTATGAAGTGTTTAAATTAAGTTTGTTTTTATGGTGCATTTGGAGTGAACGATGAAAAGTGGAGTTACATTCTCCCTTTTAATTAGTGCCTAATATATTTTTAATGTAAGATTTATCACGAGGGACACTTGAGAGAATATAAATTTGAGTTTGTAAATGTGAAAGAGATTATTATTTCTTATTTTGTGAAATATTTTTGTGCACAAATACTTTATAAATATCTTTTTTGAATTTCATGGAGATGCAATTATTGTACATTGAAATTAATAAAAGGATATTTTGTGGTCATGGTTGAGTCTTAATTTTTGGGATATTGGTTATTGTCTTGAGTCAAAGTGAGATACATTGTGTTTTTTTGTGCATTTTATTTTTTTGTCTCTCTCTTACTCTCCTTGTGGCGACAAACACTATTATGTCACCTAAATTTGTTGGCACAAATTATTTTTATTGGAGCAAACACATGCAACCTGTATTCATCAATAAAGATTTATGAGAACTTGTAACTAATGGATATAGTATGCCTTCTCCTAATGAACTCAAAGCATTGAGTGGTGATGATAAGAAATTTCTTAAGGAACTTCATAAGAAAGATAATAAAGCACTTTCACTTATAGGAAGGGTTGTTGTAGAAATCATATTTGCAAGAATTAGTGTTATAGTATCATCAAAGGAAGCATGAGATATATTAAAGAACACATATGAAGGTGTGGTTGTATCTAAACTCTAAACATTAAGGAGGATTTTGAAAATGCTCATATGTAAAGTAATGAATCCATTCATGATTACATCACAAAAATGCAAGATCTTGTTAATTAGATGAGGTCATTAGGTGAAGATGTTCGAGAAAGAAGGCTAATTGAGAAGATTTTAAGAAGTGTTCTACCTATGTTTTAGGTGGTAACCACCAATATTATGGTCTCTAAAGACTTAAATACAATGAAAACTGATGAATTAAGTGGATTCTTGTTAACTATTGAAGAAAATAAACCATTTGAGCATGTGGAACATGCTTTTTCTGCGAAGCATAGAGGAAGAGGAATGAGTAGGGGTCAATATCATAATCATAATCAAATAGAAATCAACACAATTCACAAGTAAGTGAATCACAAGGATGTGAATCTCCTTTGAGAGGCAGTAGAAGGAATCCCAGTCAATTTAGAGGAAGAAGCAGAGATGGATCTCGCGGAATATGACAAGGAAGAGATGGAGGTAGAAATGGAGGAAGAGGTGGAGGACTACAATGTTATTATTGCAAAAAAATTGACTATCTTGAAAGAGATTGTTATGCAAAAATGAAATATATGGAGCATAAGGGCACCAATACATTTGTTGAAGAAACTAAAAATGAAAAGTTATTCATCTCAAGTTTGATGGCACATAGTGATGAAAGTGAAGCATGATATATTGATTCAGGATATTCAACTCATATGACATCTAAAGAGGAGCTTTTACCAAATTGAATGAAAATTATTCTGGTAAAGTCATATTTGGTGATGATAATGTTTATGAAGTGAAAGGGAAAGACACAGTTGCAATACCAACATCACATGGTAAGAAGTTAATTGAGGACACTGTGTTGACACCAACATTGAAGAAGAACCTACTTTATGTAGTACAGATGATGGAACAAAATTAAAAGTTTGCGTTTGATAAGAAAGAGTGCTCAATCATGGATAAGTTGAATCAAAATGCAGTTGTAGCAAGAGGTGAAATGATTGAAGACATAATTTTAAAGCTTTCCTTTTATTCAAGCAATTCACATAATTTGAAAGCACCAGAATAAGAAAATAGTAAGCTTTGGCACTTAAGGATGGGAAATATGAATTTTCAGAGTTTGGTTTTCTGAGAAAGCATAACATGGTGATTGGTCTTCCTTATATTAAGTTGGATGATAAAGTATGCGAAGGGTATATTTTTGGGAAGCAACACATGGAAAGTTTCTCAAATACAACATGGAAGGCTTGAGAACGTCCAACATTGGTGCATTTATATTTGTGTGGTCCAATGCAGACTGTGTCTCTAGGTAAGGCACGTTATTTTTTCACTTTCATTGATGATTATTCCAGGAAGTCTTGGGTGTATTTTTTGTAAGATAAGTTTGAAGTATTCTATCATTTCCTTGAGTTTAAGGCTTTAGTTGAAAAGCAAAGTGGTCTGAAAATTATCATCCTAAGAATAGATAATGGGGGAAAATACAAGTCAAATGAGTTTTTGAATTATTGCAGTGAGAATGGAGTAAAGAGGGAGTTTACCAATTCATACTCTCCTCAACAAAATGGCGCCGCAAAAAGGAAAAACAGGACCATAGTTGAAATGGCTAGAAGCATGTTATAAACTAAGTCTCTTGGAAATTAGTTTTGGGTTGAAGTAGTACACACAACAATATACACTCTTAATCGATGTCCTACAAAAGCAGTGTTGAATTTGAATCTAAAATAAGCATGGTCAAGATACAAACCAAGTGTTTCACATATGAAAATTTTTTGTTGTACTGCATATGCACATGTTCCCAAGGAAAATAGGAGGAAATTAGATGATAAGAGTGTGAAGTGAATCTAAATTATTGGATATAGCATTGAAACAAGAAGTTACAGGTTGTTCCATCTTGAAGCAAAGAGGGTGATAATAAGCAGAGAAGTTGTGTTTGATGAGCAAGGAATCTATCAGCCATAACAGGTACAATTTGAATTAAGGAAAAATGCAATGAATATTGGTGATGAAACAAATTCCATGTCAGTAGAGAAAGATGAAGTTAAGAAGAAGCCTAAGTTGCTTGAAAGGGGTCATTCAGAAATCAATATTTGGATATAAATTTTGAAATAAGGGTTACTAGATCTCAAATTTCTCTAGTGAATTATGCACTTAAGGGACAAGTAATGAAAATGACTGAACCACGAGATTATGCAGAAGCATCAACAAAGAAATAATGGAATGAAGCTATGGAAGCATAATTTAAGGCCTTAGTGAAAATTGATACATGGGACTTGGTCAAATTACTAAAGGGAAAACATTTAATTGGCACTAAATGGGTTTATAAAACCAAGTATGAATAAGATGGCACAATTGATAAGTACAATGCTTGTTTAGCTGCAAAGGGATATGCAAAAAAATAAGGGATTGATTATACTGAGACATTTTTCCCAATGGAAAATTTGGATACAATCAGGATGGTTCTTGTATTATTTTCTTAGTACAAATGGCCATTTTTTTAGATGGATGTTAAATAAACTTTTTGAATGGTTATGTGGATGAAGAAATTTATGTGGAGCAGCCTGAGGGTTTTGAAGTGCCTGGAAAAGAAGATTATGTTTATAAGTTGAAGAAGGAATTACATGGCCTTAAACAAGCGCAAATGGCTTGGTATTCAAGAATTGATAAGTATTTTTAGGATCATGGCTTATTTAAAAGTTATCTTGAGCCCAATCTCTATATATTTTAGTCAAGAAAAGATATTCTGATAGTTGTCTTATATGTTGATGATTTGATCTACACAAGGAACAATGATGAACTATTTCAAATATTTAAGTCATAAATGATTGTTGAGTTTGAGATGATAGACCTTGGTGAGTTTCATTATTTCTCGGGTATTGAACTTTGGAAAAAGGAAGATGGTATTTACTATTTTTATGTCATAAACCAAGTATACTTGGGAAATTTTGAAGAAGTTAAAAATGTTTTGTAAGCCAGCGACAACTGATCCTTTGGAATTTGGGTTGAAGTTATACAAACATGATGACTCTAATTCAATTTATGTTTCTTTGTATCATCAATTAGTTGGAAGTTATATCTACTTAACTACAACTCGACCATATATTTCTTTTGCAGTCAATATGGTATCAAGATTTATGGTAGAACCCAAGGAATTGCATTTGAAAGTAGCTAAGAGGATTTTAATATATCTGTGTGGAACTACTGGTTACGGTTTGATATACATATCTACAAAATATTTTAGGTTGATTGGTTATACATATTCAGATTGGGTTGGATGCATGGATGATAGGAAATCAACTTCATGGTATTCATTTAACATTGGTTTAGTAGCAGTTGCTTGGATTACTAACAAGCATCCTATAGTCTCTCTCTCCACAGAAAAACAGAGTATAAAGAAACAACGACAACAACATGTGAAGCAATTTGGTTGAGAATAATTACAGAGGATCTACATAAGCAACAAGAGAAACCCACTTAGTTGATATGTGCTAATCAAAGTGTTATTAAAATGACCAAGAATCTAGTTTTCATAAGAATACCAATCATATTGATATTGAATATAATTTTGTTCATGATTTGGTTCAACAAGGAGTGATAGAGATCGAGTAATGCAGAACAAATGAATAGGTAGCTGATTTATTCCCCAAATCACTATCTAAGGAAAAGTTTTGCAAATTCAGAGATGATCTTGGAATATTTCCAAATGATCATTATGGGGGAGAAATGTTGGAATAATGACTCATTTGTAAATATTTTATTTTGAGTAATAGATGCCTTGAGAGATTTGAGGAGTGATTGGTGAGAGAACCGTGGAGTGATTTGTGGAATATTTGATAGAGATATTTGTGGATATGACAAAATACTGAGACCTTTCCACATGTATAAATATATTCCTTTGTTAACTAGAGATGAGTTTTATTATTGTTGAATTTATTGTTGTGTTCATGTGTTGGTGTTTTTCTTCAAAAAATCCTTGATGTATGCTTGAATCCTTCTTGTATGATTCAATGCCATAAGTTTATTTTCAACAATCCATGATTTATTCCCTAGACCAGCTGCACATAAAAAGTTTCCTTCATCTCTTCCCAAGTATAAATCCTCTTTGTGATACGAAAAGACACCAAACCCTCTACTTTGGTTCTTCACAAAAACTTTGTTGTCCCTGTCAGATACATAACAACAACATTCACCTTAGCCTCATCCGAGCATACACTCATTTGATCCAAGTACTTCTCCAAATGCCGACATAAACTCCAAGCATATTGGAACTTATAGTCCCATCAAACAACTTCGGTTCCTAAATCTTCACTATTACTAAAGTATGAAACATTCCCTACCCTACTACCTTCTTGAGTATGGAAATCATGTCTGCTTACCCTTGAGTCAAGGCTATAAAAGAAGCCACCTCATCCTATAAGTGCTTCAAATGATCTCCCTGTTAGGTTCCTATAAGTATAGGTTTCATAATTTGGAATTGACTTATGATAGTCTTGTGAATATGTACATACCTTGCTTTCTGCAAGTTGTTTTCCCATATTTTGTAAAAAAATAAAAAATAGAAAATCAAAAAGAGGGTAAAAGTCCTAAAAGAAAGATCAAAGGAATTAGAAAAAATAATATACCCCAAAGAAAAAAGAAATAAAACATGAAAGTGTGCAAGTCCAAATGCCACTACTTTTTACTTTTTACTGATGATTATGGCAGAGTGTCAAATAAATGCCATAATCCATGATGAGTTGAATTGCTTAATCTTAAATTGTCATGTTTCAATTTTATTGTTGTAGAATAGTGAATACAAAATTAGTCAGATAGTTTAATCCTGACTAATTAGTAGATAGGTAGAGAATAAAGAGGAGCTCATCAGTTTAATCTGAGCCCTCAGATGATATAAGGTAGATTTAGATAGTTTTTATTGCTTTCAAAAGAATAAATGTTCAAGGTTGCTAGCTCAAATGCACTTGCAAAATGGAAGAAAAAATGTTAGATTAAAAGTTGGGTAGGAAGAAAGAAGTGGGAGAATCAAGTAAATACTTTTCACTAGGAAAAAATCACTAATTTCCCTTCCCTATAGTTATTCTACATTCTAGATTTTCAGTCAAAGAGGCTTAGAGCTTTTCTCTGACTTCTGTTGGGACCGAACCCAAGGCTCAATGACTGTTAAGTTAAAAGTGTTGAATTTCTATGTTAATCCCTAATTGTCATCATTTACCCTACATTCATCCATTTACATTTCAAAATTCATAAGTAAAGACCTTTTACTTAATGAAAAATAAAATCACCTTTTGATTAACTTCCTCCATTTCATAAAACATACAAACCCTCAAGAAACATCTTATCCTAAGTGAAAGTGGTGAAATCATCAAATGATAAACTTTGCTTTAAGGTTTTCGCTTTACTTAGTCATATAAGTGTATTTCTTGAGTATTTCATTGTCCTATGTCATATTAATTTCTAACTTATTTATTAATTCCTTATAAAATACCTTATCCTATTAATATAACTCCTTGCATTTAATATTCCCAAAAACCCACTAATATAAATTTTTTTTTGCCAAAGTTAATTACCCACATGTTTAAATAAAAATCCCCAATTACACCCCCTTTGGCATAAAACTAACCATATGGAAATATCCCGCCCTCTATAGTAATAGATATTTCCATAGTCTATACGTATATAATAAAAATAAAAATGCAAAAAGGCTTTAGACATGTTGTATATATGTCTAAGCCAAAAATATTGCCCCGATTATACCATTCTACCCTAAGTTTTATAAAGGTTGATCATCCACGCCTTTATAATATACTTAATACCATTGCCCACACTTCTTTAACCTAAGCTTAAAAGCCTAAGACCATTTATCCTAATCATTTTTACCTTCCCCGATGAATAAAACCTCACGTTTTATATCATAATTAACCCATATTAAACCCTTGGTTAATATAAACTCCGCCTTACGCACATGTTACCATGTATACAAAACCTTTGACATATTACCGTTTATATTTATCCTTTAAAACCATATAAACCCCGCCTGTATGTGATTAAAACCTTTACTCATTCGATATATTATGAAAGGATTAAATCATATATTAACTGACCGCGCACATAAAGCCTCCCGGTCCCACATGCTTCTTTGACCACAACTTCCCATTTAATCTAGATCGTTCGCTCCCTTTCCAAAGATCCGACGGCTGACAACCATTTTCGCGCTCCCAAAATAACCAATCAACAAACGCCTAAACGAGCGCAAAATGGGCGGTTTCTTCGTTACCACCTCCTATGACATGTCATATTTTGATACGATCGCGTTCGTTTTAGGCAATACCGTTTACCGCCCAAACCCAACGCGAAAACCACCGATAGTTTTTCGTGTTCGCAAAATCAAAACCACTCTCGCCCTAGATTTGAATTGCATTTATGACAGTTTTCAAAGATTTATAATAAATATTAAAACCTTTGTTATATGTTTTATTGATGTTATATGTGCCACACCCGACTGTTATACACATTCCCGCTATTATCAGAGCTCCTACTGCGTGTTGAAGCCTTCAATTCCCATTATAAACCTGATTTCAACCGCTGTTCCCCTGTTTGAAGACCATTCATAGCCATTTCTCTACACCAGCATTGCAGAAACCATCAAAATTGTAGAAGCCATCAAAGTTGCAGAAACCCTTCTCACAGCGTCAAGATACCTGTAAATCAGGTATTTTCCCAAAAATTTCACCTGCAATTTCATAATTCAAACTGCCAATCGAACCAGTTAAGCTTTAAAGATTGAAATTTTCCATTAGTTTTGTCCAGAAACTTGAAAAAACAAGGCAAACCCTCGCCTTTTTTTCCAGAAATAACCATTTACTGAAAAACCTCATTTTTAAGCCAATTTTTCAGTCAGAGACTCCTGAAAGACAAATTCCATGGTTCAAAATGTTTTAAAAACCCACAGAAAACCTTAAAACTCCTTTTTACAGTCCCAGTAATTCAGAAAACCTGCGTTTTCTGTCTTAAATGATTGCCCGTGTCCTAAAAATCCTAATTGAGCATTGAATTGCCCACTGCTATCATTCTTGCTCATAAAATTGCTCAATTGTCCTCTGTTGAAGAAAAAACAACTATAGAAAACTGTATAATATTGTTGTAATTAATTTAAAATGACAAAAAAGAAATTCACACCTAATGCTGGAGGATCCAAGCCTGTTAGGCCTGGAGGATGAAAACCTCCTAAAACTGAAGCAGCAAAAATCCCAAAGTCTACTCCTGCTATCACTACTAAGACCACTATGACTGTAAATCCTCTTCAACCTCCAGTGTCCAGTGAAGAAGTTATCCCTTTAGTTGACTTGGATTACAAAATTGTAGACCCTCTAGTAGAATTCAATCTATTATAAGTACACAATTGGTGTTATGAGAAGTTTTTAGACAAAGAAGAAATGCCTCTCTGGGATACAAACTTACCTAAATATATAGTCCCAGTAACACATCTTGGTCAGGACCTGATAAGAATATGCCAAAAGTATTATGTCCTAGATCAAAGATCAATTGTGAATAATGACAGGGAAATCCTTTTTTCTATCACTGCAGAGTCAATCAATGAAATGTTGCAGTTACAATTTGACCCTAGGGTAGTCCCATTATCCATTGAAGCATTGACTCAATTATATTTAGGGTTAGATTTCCCTAAAAGATTCATGATTTTTCAGAACTTCATGCCTAGTCATGTGGATATCCCAAAGCTGAATCCTCCATATTCCACTTCCAAGTTTCCAGAGGGTTCTAGACATGTTATTTCAATGTTATCCTTCATCTTAGGATACTTCACTGATGAGTTTACTGATTAATCCATCCTTGGATTTATCTACTTTATCCCCTGGTGAGCCTCCTGCTGTGATCTTTGATTTTGGCAGATTTATTGCTGATTCCATGCATCATCAGTTGACAAAGCTACCCACTGAAGGGGTATTTAGATATTCTTCCTATTTATTCCATTTGTTCTTATTTTCACAAGAATATCACTTTCCTATAGCACTGCAGAAGATGAATGTAGAGGGCCAGCCTCTATCAGTTGTTTTCTGGACATCATTATTGAGAAAGGAAGGAAATGAATATAACTATACAGACTTCACAAATTTATTTATCAGGCCAACAACGAATTTACTTCATAAGTCAGAACAACCCAAAATAAATGAGGAGATGAAAAGAATATTACAACTATTAGAACAGTGTAAAATTGGAGATTGGTACTTATATGTGAAGCACATTGAATTAAGAATATTTGGAACCAATTTGCTTCCCGATAAGTTACCTAAGTTTTTGACTCTCAGAGTCTTTGCTCTAGAATATTTAAGGCAGATTTTGAATGCTGATGCCATCAATTTCATGGCATCCAAAAAGAAGACCTAGTTTAAACTAAAAAATCAGATTAGTCCATTCATAGTAAATAACAGGGATGTTGAGAAAGAAATAGACAAGAAATTATCAGAGCTAAAATTCCAAGTGAGTTTCCCTTGGAATTATGACCCCCAAGGTCTTTTAAGTAGTATAAGAGTGAAGTGTAAACTACCTCCTTTTGTACATGAGTCAAAGCTTGATATTGAAAAAATTGCTAATTAGGCAGAATGGGAAGAAAATACATTGGTTGATTTAACTACAAATACACAGCCAACAGAAAAAGTGGATACCACAGTTACTATAGTAACTTCCAAACAACCAGAGTCCTCAAACAAAAGAAGCAGAGATGAGGGTACCTATACAACAGAAACTACTTCATATAAAAAATTCAAACTCATCTACAATAAAAGATTAACATTTGGTTCTGTTGGAAAAGAAAAAATTTATTGAAGTTGAAGATGAACCAGAGGTCAGTAATGATGAGGAAACTACAATAATAAAGGAGACTTTGACAGAGATTGAAAGAGAACAAGCAGCATCCAAAGGAAAGGAGACCCAAGTGATTGAACAACAGGTGAATATGGAAACATCTTATTCTCAAACAGCAGAAGAAAAATATTTGGATATTAAGGACAGATATAAACAGATTAAACAAAGAAATGAGGAAATTAAAAGTGAGATTTATTCTCAATTTCTCAAGCAGAAGCCAAGAAATCAGGATATATTGCTTTCAACATTTGATTATTCTTCAAATAAAATGATCATGTCCTATTTACATCCTACTACTTCAACTCCTAAAACATAGGCTGACTACAAAAAGATGGAATTTGAAGTAGATACTCAAAAGGTACATGAGTTGGATCAGATTGAATTCCACAAACATAGCTCGGAGATGCTATATTCCACTATGGTGACAAAGGCCATGAGTGTAACAAATTTCCAAAATACTATTATCAACCTGCAATATCAGATGAAACTTGATAAAGGCTCCTTATATGCAAAAGATCTAAGAATAAAAGCCTTAGAAGATTTGATTCTACAAATAAGAGTGGACCCATCAAATGTACAAGCTGCTGATGTATTAATCAAAAAGAAAAATGATGATATTGCTGCTTTGAGGAAACAGTTAAAACTTCCTCAAAGTGAGCATCCATAGAGCAAGGAAATACTTCAGGAACAAAAAGAGAAAGAAGATATGATGCAGTTGATCATAAAGTTTACTGCTCAAATCAAGGACATGGAAAGCCAATTGGATATACTGATGAAAGAAAAAGAAACTGTGAAGGAAACTGATGCTTCTACCATTCCCACAGTTGTTCCTATTATTATAGCTGCTATTCCTTCTACATTGGGAGAAAAGTTAGCACCCAAAGATCCACTGGCAACTGCAGTCAGTGCAATCAACTACTACTCCCCATACTGAATCCTCAACATCACAGGTGCATCAGACAAATGATGCAGGGAAAATTGTCAAAGCAATGGAAGAAATGACATTGAAAACTCATGAAATTAAAAATTTGAAGAAAAAGATTCAAAATATGGAGGTATCAAATAAAGCAACATTGATTAATGCCAATAATTATGAATAAGAAGCTAAGAGACTTGAAGAGCAAGTCAAAAGCCTTCAGAAGGATTTGAGTTTTACTGCACAGATTTCTTACATAAGAAATCACCTATGGACTAATATTATTGAAGCCATACATCTTCAATGGCCATCAATTCAGATAATATATGAACAAAGGGACCTCGTTCTAGCAGCTCAAGGTGAAATACAAAGGACTACAAAAGAATTAGCAGACAAACCAGCACAGGCACTAAAGCTAATTACCTTCTTAAACAGTAAGAATAAGACTGAGCTAGAGGAATTGAAGATACAGGATAGGACAAAGACTATATTGCAAATCAAAAAGGTATTGACAAAGAAAACTTTGATGAATAACTTGAAAGAAAAATGTGATGCTATGAATTTTTCCATTACCAAGTTTTTAGCAAAGCATAATGTGCTAAGACAAGCAGGCATTCCAACATACATCTATTCAATGACAAGTTAATGGACCAGAAAGAATATGACAAGAAGATTAGAGACCATGCCAAAGAACAGGTTAACAAGCAATTACCACAGGGATCTCCAACAGGGAAAGTTGTTCTCCAATACCTTGAAGATTTGTTCTTCCTTCAGAATAAAATCAAACATTTGTTTGTAATTAAGCCAAATTTTGCTAAGTACACTGAAGCAGATGAGAACTACAAAAAGTTGAAAAGTATGAAGATACCAGATGCTAAACAATGGCAGACTTTTACAGATTTATTATAGCAGCCAAGAAGCAAACAATGAAGCGAGTGCAGATGAAACTGTCAGTTTGAAAGGGAAACAAATCAAACAGTATTTGCTTTTTATTTTTTACTGCTGAAAATTCTCTTTTTACAGCAGTGAAATAATAAATAAACAACGTGAAAGAGTATCAGAGATGAAGTACAAAGTCAAAGAGTATAAGTGGAAAGAGTATCAGAAAAGTCATCTTCCAAAAGATATTTTCAAAATGCCAACAAACATGGACAGCTATTCAAATAAACAGTTTTTTGTTAGATAAAATAGCTCTATATTTTCTAGATAAGAGGACAACTTGCTAAGTTGTTAAGCAACTGTCCATCTTTGTTGTGGAGGTAAATCCCCTCTGCGGACAGAGGTGATCCCTACTATCCCAGACCGGGTCTAGCAACAATCAATCACGCTATAGCGCAGGTCCCTAATTGCAAATAAACCAACTAGCGATGAAGGCTTACCTGAAATCCAACGTAGTCATTGTAGAAGAGGTGGCGCTCCCATTCCTCAACTCTGGCGGATCACAATCCCCACGATCTCCATGATAGGACACCTGCACATGCGAGAAACAAAAAAAACGCAAGCGTAAAATCCAGTAGATGCAACTATATGTCAGTCAGAAAGGACATAACTCGTCATCATAAATAACAACAAGAGTGGAACCATAACCAATAGTCGTTCATTAATAATCAATCAAAGGAAAATTACAACCATAGTTCTGACGCTGAATTCTCCTTCGGAGGGGGTCGCCAGCAGAACACGTCTCGAAAAGCCTGTCAAGGATGGGACAAACTTCTCTCTTCGGACCTTGACAATAGTCTCCTTGCTTGAAATTGGCCTTAAGGGAATTATGGAGGCTCTTACAGCATAAGGCTCTTGAAAATTTGGGAACTTGAAGACTAGCTTGCCATGGAGATGGGCAAGCTTTTATAGATGGAGGAAGAGGAGTTGGAATCCCTATAATCATGGGATTGGCCCTATCATCAAGGAAGCTTCCATGAGAGGTGGCAAACCACTTCCTCTCTATGGAAATCCGTAGCCAAACCTCCCAACTCAAGATAGATATCAGTTCCTGGATCAGTTAGGACAAAACTTCCACCATTTATTTTTAAAAAACACCTCTCAAATTGGCTGGCGCGAGTGTGACTCTGGGACAGAGCGCCAACTGGCGCGGCCTCTTTGAAGTATTTTCCCCATTGGCGCGGGTACTGAACTGCCTGCTCTCGCCAATGCTGAAAGGGCCATTTTTAGGGTTTTTCACAAGGAGATGTCTTCAGGGCAATGAAAGATCTTGTTCAGAGGGATGTCATGAAAGTGTTTTCAAGCCATGTCACTGTTCATAGGTCACGAAATGAGCCCTCCAATGTGCGGGACGGGGATTGCAGGGACGGTGACAAATTACTGTGTAACAATCTTAATGTGTAAATATATTGATATATTTCCTAGACTTATTCCTAAATCTCTCTAGGATATTTATAATAAACATTTGTATAAATAATTCAGTTTATGAAGTGTTTAGTGTGGAATAAAATTGCTAAGAGCATTATAGACATTTTGCTGGTACATTGGAGGCTCACATGTGTTGATTTCAAAGCAGTAGTCTAGACAATTGCCAATTGGACTTCATATTATAGGATTCATGCGATAATTTGAATAGTAAAGTGCATCTATCTTGTCATTGTTTCCTTTCTGAGTTCCATACATTTCATATATGTTGTTCAATCTTAATGATTAATTAGGAGAATTACTTCAAGACTAGTGTTAGAACTCCTTGTCTTAACTACTTAATCATTTAAATGTTTTATGTTGATTTCCAGATATAGGAATTCTTATTTGCTCCTAGTCCCGTTTGACCCCTACCTCCTTCCTCTTTTTCCAGATCAAAGGATTCTTCATTGCCCTTTATCCCGAAGCAAGCCATCTCATCAAAACAATCTATCCAAATCTCTTAGGGTTATCTACCTTGCCCTAAATACATTAGCATCCTTTTGGCCTTGCCTTCTAGCTCTGCTTGCTAGACTTTGACTCCATGGCCCAATGGACTAGTAGATCCCTCTCTAATTTGTCTTCAAGTAATCTTATTTTCCACCAAACATTTCAAAACCAAAACCAAATTGAACTATCATAACTAGCCTAAAACATTAAACAAAAACAAAGTTAAATCATAAAGAGAGAGCCCTCTCTGAAATTTAGGAAGGCTAGATCCTAGATTTCCAAAGTAGGTTTGTGGTTACCCCTAATTTTCTTAAAACTAAAAATCAAAAGCCCACAATCTTTAGAAATTACTAGGGTGATAACACTCCCCATGTATCATCTTGAGCTTACTCCACAGTTTATGCAATCTACTCA
>JAXQQM020076392.1:0-13068 GCA_034641835.2 Pinus albicaulis | reverse complement strand
GTGTTGAGCTTCAAGATTGTTCTTTCTTCCATCACACTTCACCCCATTTTCTTTTGTCCATTGTTAATCCCAGGCTCAAATGATCAATGAAATTAGTTAAAATTTCTTTAAGAATTAATATCATGGCTAACTTGCTAATTTTTGTGATTTTTTCATTGTAATACATTTCGAACTGAAACTAGCTACAGAATGCAAACATTCCGTAGCTAGTTGCCAATTCTGCAGTTGTCTTCACGTTCAAGCATGTTCTATGTGTCCTATCAGGAAAGGCCACACATGGGTGTATTCCACATCATGTCCTCAGCGTTTGTTTCTCACCATGAATATTGAACGAAATTCTGGACATGGTTTTGTACGTGGGAACTCACATAAGAAGACAGACTCCTAATAGGACAAGGATAGTTCAGATGTCCTTTGTCATTTTACGCTGCCACCTTTAGAGTTCTAGTCCGATTTTGATATGAAAAGAGAGTGATCCCCGTATTATCTCAAGTTCTGTTATGAATATTTGCTATAAATGTAACTCGGGAAACCGAGAGACAAGTTCTAGATTTTGATTAGATTTCGTGGATTGACTGTTATATTTCTGAAGTCCGAGAATACTATGTTTTAATTTATTTTCCTTTAATGAAGAAGAAAACATTTCTTTGAACGCGTTGAGTTGATCTTGAGCTAGATTTCGTGCTACTCTGGTGGTAGAGGGCCCCTGCCTCCTGAGCAGCTTTACTTTTGCAATTTAGATAAGTATCTTAGTTCGTTTTCAAGTTTTTGAAGTTTACGCTCATAGTTAATTTCATTAATCATTATAGCTATACTTGTTCTAAGAAACTCTTCCAAAAGATCATTACAATGAATAAGAAATGGCTGTAGTGTTATATATTTTATTTGCAATTCCTTTCGTTCATTATCACAGTTAAAATTACTCTAGTAAACTCTTCCAATATATCATTATGATGACTAAGGCATAACTGTGATACTGTAGGTTTCAGTTGCTTGTTTACACTAAGTAGCATAGCTAATATTACTCTTAAAAATATCTTCCAAAACATCATAACAATTAGTAGGAAATAGCTGTGATGTCTTAGTTTTTAATTGTATTTGCTTTCAGTTTTTATGTTTGTATTCAATTGCATTGAATTGTACAGCCAGGATTGTTCTAACAAGATCTTCCAAAATACCATTCATGATGAACGAAATAGACTATAGAATCCCATAGATTAATTGCATGATAACTTAGTTAGAGCACTCCGGAGGAAAATTGCATTTAGTTCATGCTCTGTTATTTCGTTTCAAGTTTGATAATCGCTTTTTAGTTAAGCACTGTTCACTGTAGACTAGTTGCACCCTAGTTCAGTTCTAGCTTAGCTCACTGTATTTACATTCCAAGTTTAGTTTCCATCCATTGCATTTTAAATTGCATTAGTTGTTAAACTTACATACCACGGTCTTCATTATTTACAAAACTTATTTTGTTCCAAACCTATATTAACTCATAATCATCTGGAAAGAAGATAGTATTAGTCTAAGGCCTGGAGTAATTTTGCAACCTTTTTACCATTTCACAAACAAGCCTTTCCTCAAAGACTATTCTAAAAGGAAATCTATAACTTTTGAGTGAGGTTTAGTGGTGTTAAACTAAGTTGCAGAATATAATTAGGAGCTAGTTTTAGAGTAGAGATATTATGATGTTACAAATTTTCTTTTCCAAATATGTTTCAACAAACCTTTAATCATGGATGGGATGTTGTATCATTATAAGTTGATTGTTTAATTGTTTAGTTAGGAGAACTTTATTTACACTTAACTGCCCATTTCTCAAGCTCTTCCAAAACATCTTTAATGAATGAATTGGACAAGTTAAGCTCATGTTGTGATTTATTTTCTTGAAGTCATTATCAAGCTTTTTATTTTGCTAAGTCGTAGTTTAGGTTTGGTTCTATTTCAGTATTTTCATTTGTCATTTGTCATCCATAATTTAGGCTTCACTCTGTTTTTAACCAGTAGCTTCTTTCCACCAGCATTTAGTTCTTTCCTTTTCAAACATAAAACCATAAAAACCCAAAAACATCATAAAACACTAGACACAACGCAGTAAGAAACAAATACCTAGGCACATATAGTGCACCACACTTCAACAGTTTACCAACCCTAGTTGACAATTAAATGAACTCAATTTAGGAGACTAGGTTGAGCACAAACATTTTGGCGCCGTTGCCAGGGAAGTGTAACTAGGTAGCCTTGTTTCTTAACTCCCAAAAACAATGATATGCGTAGAGAGAGAGACTCAAGGGGTAGATTCATAAGAAGCAGAAGCAGAAGTTTGATTCCTAGAACACCACTTGTTTCACCTAGACCAAGAGCTAGTACACCTTCAACTCAGACCCACATTCCATCCTTTACTGATCCTAGATTTCTAGAAGACTTAAGATCAGATATTCCATTAGAAATACCTTCCACTTCATCCACTGAACCTGTCTTAGAAGAAGATTCAAGGACTCCTGTTAGGGACACAAACTTTTCCACTTCCACAGAAGAATCAACTGTGGCAGAAGAAGGAGGAGGGGGAGTCTTTAATGGAGAACACACATTATTTGGAGGAGGTAGAGGTAGAGGTAGAGGAGAAGGAGGTAGGGGTGTAGAAGGAGAAGGAGGTAGAGGAAGAGGTAGAAGAGAAATAGGAAGCTCTTTTGGGTTTCCTATAGTAGATGAAGAAACCAATACAACCATGAAAAACATTTCACCCTCTGTCCTTCCAAACTTCTATGGACTTAAAACTGAAGATCCTGAAACCTTACTATTTTAATTTGAAGTCCTGTGTAGAACTTATGACTACTTACAAGATGCTCAAAAAATTAAACTATTTCCTTCAACATTGAAAGGAGCATCATTGAAGTGGTTTATGAGTTTGATTAACAGTTCTATTAGGACATGGGAAGACATGAAACAAGAATTTCTAGAGAGGTATTTGGATTATTGTATGCCAGTCAATCATAAGGAGGAAGTGTTTAAGATGTTACAAAAAGAAGATGAAAATTTGGAAGATTTGTTGGAGAGATTTCATTACAACATCAAAAGAGAAAAAATGGAAAACTGAGATCAAGACACTTTAAAAGCTCTTTTGTTGAAAAAAATTAGGGATGAATGGTTGGATATTCTTAACATGATGGGAAAAGGGGATATATCACAGCTCACATTACCTGAAATATCTGAGTTATGTATCAACCTTTCAAGAGGGAAATCTAAAACTGTAAAAGGTCCAAGAGATCCTGCTCTTGCAAGGGCAAGTAAGTCTGCTTCTGGGACAGTAAGTAGGGCAGAAATAGGACATATGCTTGATGATTTCAAATCTAACATCTTAGGGAGTATTAGTGAACAAATAGACACCCTTAAGTTACAAAACAAGCAAAAAGCTGAATCTGATGCCTTAGCAATCTTTTGTCCCAAATGTAGAAAGAAACATGCCTTGAGAGAGTGCCCTTTGGATGCAAAAGTTGTAGAGACCTGTGTCATTTGTTCTGAAAAACATGAGACCAAGAATTGTCCTTCCCTTCCTAGTCTCAAAGCTGTCTTTCAAGAGGAAACTCCTACAAATTACACAGAATCTCTCAATTTTTTCTCTAGAAGGCCTTGGAAAGGACCTCAAACACAAGGATTACATGATCAAATGTATAACCAACCTCCACCAAATTGGAATTCTTGGCAGCAACCTTGGCCTCAATTTCAAAATCAATCTCAAGCTTGGGCACAAGGAGCACAAAATCCCTATGGAATATACTCTCAGTACTATCAGTATCCACCATCTTATCCACCATACCCACATTTTTCTCCTCAAAATCCTCAACAAAATCATCAACAACATCATCAGAACCTACCACATCAAAATCAACCACTTCCATTACCATTTCCTCAAAAATCAAATCAGTTGCCTGCTCAACCCATACCAAACCCCAACAATAAAAATCCTCAGAACACATACATGATAGAAGGCCAATAGTTTCCAACTTATTTAATTACTCCTTTAGACCTTAGTGATGTTCAACTTAGGTCTGGAAGAATACTTGAAAAGAGGAAACCTTCTGTGATCATACAAGAACAAGATAACTCTGAGGAAGATTCTCTACGGGTGAATAAAAGTCTCGAGGAAGACACATCTTTTCAGGACCCAAAAATTGAAAAATCAAAGCAAAAAGAACCAATAATTTCAACTCCTGTATTAGAGCAACCATCAACATCTACTTCTACACCTCCCTTTCCAGAAAGATTACAAATTGCCAGAGGTATAGAAAAAAAAATTATGGTGCCTAATTATGATTTCCTAGATGAGCTAAGAAATGTTTGCATAAAGATTCCATTATTACAAGCCATCAAGGAAATTCCAATTTTAGCCAAAACAATAAAGGATTTGAGCATGAAGAAAACAAGAAAAAGAATAAGAGAGACAAATAAAATTCAACTGGAAGGAAAAATAGCAGACATTATGATGGGTAAGATTTATATTCCAAAGTATCTAGACCCAGGAAATCCATTTGTTAAAATTCACATCAATGGAATTGAAATCCAAAACACACTCATTGATTTAGGAGCAGCAATCAATATTATGAGTAGACAAATCATGGATAAACTGAAACTTCCTAATCTTCTCTTTACACCCACATTATTAAAATTAGCAGACAGATCTGTGATCAAACCTGATGGGGTAATAGAAGACATTCTAGTGTCCCTAGATTCTTGGGAGTACCCTGTGGATTTCATGATCCTAACTCCTAAGAATAATCTAGGAGGGCATCCTATTATATTAGGAAGACCTTGGTTAGCTACAGCTGATGCTTTCATTAGTTGTAGATCCGGTGATATGTATATCTCTGATGGTAGTTCAACTAAGAAATTCACTTTGTATCCTCCAACAAGGACAATTACAGATTTAGATGATACTCAATGGATAGAGGATGAAGAAGACTTACAACCTCTCTTCACAATTTCAGAAATTAGTGAAGATAATCAAATTCTGAATACTCTAGAAAACTTTGAATCCTCTTCAGAATACAAACATGAACCATTTCAAGAAGGATTCAACATTGAGTTTTTGTCATCAAGGCAGATGTCTCTTCATTCTATGGATAAATTTGGCAGCTCTACAAGTGAGATATTTCCAGGAAAAACTTTGAACATAAACAAGAACCTAGAAAAATCTCAACAAGAAGAGTTAGTCAAGATATTACAGAGACATTCTTCTGCATATGCATGGGAGTACAATGACATGAAAGGGATAAGCCCCAAGACTTGCACTCATCACATCTATATAGAGGAAAATTGTAAACCAATCAGACAACCTCAAAGACGGATGAATCCAAATATTAGGGAGATTGTTAAAGAAGAATTGCAAAAATTGTTAAATGTCAACTTCATCTATCCCATTTCAGATAGTCAATGGGTTTCTCCTTTGGTAATTGTGCCAAAGAAAAATGGTAAATGGAGGGTATGTATTGACTACCGAGAATTAAACAAAGCTACTCTTAAAGACCATTTTCCCTTACCTTTCATAGATCAAGTGTTAGATACATTAGCTGGAAAAAAGTGCTTCTCATTCCTAGATGGGTTTAGTGGTTACAACCAAATCCAAGTAGCACTTGAAGATCAAGACAAAACCACATTTACCTGTCCTTGGGGTACCTATGCTTACCGAGTATTGCCATTTGGATTATGCGATGCACCTGCAACATTCCAAAGGGCAGTATTAGGAATTTTTTCAGATCTAATACATGATTGTGTAGAGGTATACATGGATGATTTCACAGTTTATGGAAACACATTTGAAGAAGCTTTAGAAAACTTGGAAAAAGTTTTAAAGAGATGTCAAGAAGAAAATCTTTCACTTAGTCATGAGAAATGTTTCATGATGTTTACTGAAGGTATTGTTTTGGGGCATCATATTTCAGGGGATGGAATTAGAGTTGATGAGTCAAAATTTGAAGTCATCTCTAACTTATCTATTCCAAGTTGTCAAAAAGATGTTAGGAGTTTTCTAGGATTTACGGGATATTATCGGAGGTTTATAGAAAACTTCACCAAGATAGCATCTCCACTCTTTAAATTTCTTACCAAAGACTGTGAATTCAAATGGAATTCTGATTGCCAGTTAGCCTTTGAGACCCTAAAAACAAAAATTTCTGAAGCACCTATTTTAAGGGGACCTAACTGGAAGTTACCTTTTCATATCTCAACAGATGCCTCTGATACAGCTCTAGGAGCAGTATTGGGACAAAAAGACCTGATTCCTTATGCCATCTACTATACGAGTAAAAATTTGACTCCTGCAGAGTTAAACTATACTGTAACTGAAAAAGAGTTTTTAGCTGTTGTTCATGCCATAAACAAATTCGGACACTATATAACAGGCTATGAAACTTTTGTTCACACTGATCATTCTGCAATTAGATACTTAATGAACAAATCAATTACTAATGGCAGAGTCATAAGATGGTTATTGCTTTTACAATAATTCAACATTACCATTCTAGATAGGCCTGGAAAACAAAACACAGTAGCTGATTTCCTATCTAGACTCCAAAACATCAAAGATGACACTCCAGTTGAAGATCAATTTCCTGATGAATATCTTTTTGCAATTTCTACTCAAACTCCTTGGTTTGCTGACATTGCTAATTATTTAGTTTCAGGAAAATTTCCTTCAATAATGAATGCAAGATATAAAAGAAAAATCATTTATGAAATTGCAAAATATTCATGGGTTGCTAATGAGTTGTACAAGACAGGTCCAGATTTGATCATTAGGAGATGTGTTCGGGAAGATGAGATGCCTGAGATTCTCAAAGCATGTCATGACGAACCTTGTGGAGGACACTTTGCTGATAAGAGGAAAGCCTATAAGATCCTTCATTTAGGATATTATTGGCCATCATTTTTTAAAGATGCTAAAGAGTATGTCAAAAGGTGTGACAGTTGCCAAAGGGTAGGGAAACCTTCTCCTTCAGGTGAGATGCCATTACAACCTTAGGTACATATTGAACCTTTTGAAAAATGGGCTTTGGATTTTGTAGGACCTATTAGTCCTCCATCAAGACAAAAGAGATATATATTAGTTTGCACTGATTATGTTACCAAATGGGTAGAGGCCAAGCCATTACTTTTTGCTAATGAAGCATTTGTAGTTAATTTTCTTTTTGAGGCTATTTTTACTCGTTTTGGTGTCCCAAGGGAAATTGTTACAGATCAAGGAGCTCAATTTACATCGAGGCTAGTGGAACAAATGATGGAGAGGTACAAAATCAGGCATAGAAAATCTACTCCTTATCATCCACAAGCAAATGGTCAAGTGGAATCTACTAATAAGGTCATTGAAGGAATCCTAACAAATACTATTCATTTACATAGAAGAGATTGGGTAGATAGGCTTCCTGAAGCCTTGTGGGCCTATAGAACTACATGGAGAAACACAACAGGCCATACTCCTTATGAACTTGTTTATGGAAAGAAAGTTTTGTTTCCCATAGAGTTCCATATTCAAACTTTCAAAATGGCAGTTCAGTTAGGACTTGATTTAACGGAGGCACAAAAGCACAGATTGGAGCAAATTAATGAATTGGATGAGATCAGACAAGATGCAGTTCAAAAAACAAGTCTAGTCCAACAGCAAAGGACTAGATGGCATGACAGGTACATCAAAGAGAAGAAGTTCAAAGAAGGTGACTGGGCTCTCTTGTTTGATTCAAAATTCAAGGATTTTAAAGGTAAATTTGAAACACATTGGCTTGGGCCATATGAAATTGTTAAATTTTTTGACAATGGAGTAGTAAAAATTAGGACAATAGATGAAGAAGAGGTTACTTTTCTTGTGAATGGTCATAGATTGAAGCTATATCACAAACCACTCTCAAGGGAAGAATTTATTACAAAGTTCCAGGAAAACAATGATGTGAAGTTAATGAAGAAGAATCTCTCTTCTTCATCAACTTAATTGAATTTTCTGAAGTCATTTATTTGAAAAAAATAAAAAATAAATAAATAAATAAATAAAATTAAAAAATTAAAAAATTAAAAATAAATAAATAAATAAAAATAAATAAATAAATAAAGTATAAACATGAAAACCAATCAATGATTGGCATGTTTATACAGAAAAGATAGGGTGAAAATCAGAATCTTTCTGACACTCTAACTTTTCCATTTTGTTTCTGCAAGCAGTTGTCACAAAATCATAAGTGCAGATCCATTTCACTTATGATCCATCTCATTTCATTTCATTCCATTTACTCATTCAACCATATTCCATTTCATTCATTCATTCATCACTTCATTACATACTTCATCCACCTCATTTCCATTCCTGAATTTAAATTTTGATGTCTTTATGCAATTGAATAACACATGTCATGAATTGCAGGCCATTTCTCATACTTTTCCACTCCATTTCATAAATTGTAATCCATCCCACTCCATCATTCACTTCATACATATCCCATTATACCATATTTCATCATCCATCTTCATTCATGCCATATAACATTTCACTCATACTCCAAACCATTCCATTTTATGTTTCAAGTTCTTTACAGGTACATTCTGCAATCAAACAGACATTCTGCAGCTGATCAGACTTTCTGCAGCCAGACAGACTTTCCGCAGCTACAGATCCTGAAGGCACTGATCATCAATCATTTGATTTGCAACAAAATGATCCTACATATCCATGAACAAGAAAAATCAAGAAGGTTATGAAGACTCAAAAATTAATGATTTCCAGGGGAGAACAAAGCATACAAAGACCACAAAAGGCAGATGAAAGGAAAAGGTAAAAAGTTCTGATTATAATGGCATATCATGAAAAACTTTTGTATAAGTCTAGTTATGAATAATTCGAAAGGTTGTTTTGATTAATTTTATTTGATCATGCCAAAACAAACCCTCCGCAAAACTTTGGATAAAAATCCTTCATTTCAAATCCTATACCCGATCATTATTTAAAAATCTAAGCGGTTAAAATGTTGAAGTGATTGATTTTCTCACGTCACCCAGCCAAATCATTTAATGATGATTTTTGAATCCGTTGCAAAATATCTCCGCGATCTTTTCACTCATTGATTTTTTTTCTTCACCTCACTTCATTAACTCATTCCATAACCACTCCCTATTACTCCATCCCGTAGCCAACCCTTCATCATTTCATTCTGTAAAACAGAGGTATCCCTGTCACCGTGAACAAAGGAAACATTTGGAAGCAAAAAAATCTGCTTAACAGCCACTGTCACCGTGAGCAGAGGTATATTTGTTTGAAAATTGAAGCCACTGTCACCAAGAAGAAGAGGTATATCGGTTTGAAATTTGAAGCTACTGTAACCATGAAGCAGAGGTATATCAATTTGAAGATTGAAGCACTGTCACTGTGAAGCAAAGGAGTATTAATTTGAAGGTTGAAGTCATTGTCTCTGTGAGCAGAAAGAGTACTAATCTGAAGATTGAAGAAGAAATTATGGGCCTCATCGTGAGAACTGAACCAGTGGGCACTAAATACCTGGAAGGATACGCTCAAAGCAGAGAAATGTTGCAACAAGCAGGATGGCTGCAATTCCTTGAAAAATTTAATGGCTTCCACAAAGAAGTTACTAAAACGTTTGCAAGATCATTCAATGGAGCCGAGGTTGAAGTTGGAGACAGTAAATTCACTGTCATTGAATCATGGAAGCAGATCCTCAAGTCACCAAGTATGGATGTCACTATGTTTAAAAAGGGAATTCCAAGCTCTGCATTAAAGAATAAATAGAGTAACATGTTTCTTATCCTACAAAAATGTATCACTTGTGAAGGTAGATATGGTACTTTCTATGTTTACCATATTAGGTTGATAATGCATTTCCTAGAAGAAGAGCTTAATTTTCCCTATTTCTTGCTTCAAAGTTTAAAAAAGATGGCGTCAAGTGTTCAAAGGAGAGTCCAATTCCTAGAAACAACTCTATACCATCATGGCTTGGTTAAGATTCTAATTGAACACCATTTAGCCAAAACAAGAGATACTTGGGATAATTTTTTGGTGAGAAATCACTTTGAGGAACCAAAAGAGCCTTCACCTGAACATCAGCCTACAAAGAGAAGCAGAAAATGGAGAGCCTCTAAAATTGAAATTGATAAAGCAATTCAAGAAAGCAGTGAAGAAATAATCTCTGAGAAATTGACTCAGATCAAGAGGCAGCTTAAGAAAGAAAGGATAATCAGAAAATTTGCCTTAGAAAAAGGAGAAGGTCCATCTCAACCGAGGAGGAGCCACAGACTGAGGGGCATACTAAAGGAAACAAAAATTAAAAAAACTGGGGTGATAAACATAGAAGATGAAGAAACACCTATTGAAGAAGATTTTGATGAAGAAGCCCCTGAAATTGACCCTGCACAGCAAGAAATTTATAACTATGTTGAAACATTGGAAAGGAAAGCTTTAGAGAGTAGAGATAGAACCCCTAGTCCTCCACTGTCCGAAATAGATGTGTTAAGAAGAGATAGGTACGAGCTGGAAGTACTTAATATACATATCAGGACTGAGAATGATATTCTGAAGGAACAAGTTAAACTAAAAACCAGTATGAATTCAACCCTGGCTCTACAAATGGACAAAGTTGAAAAGGCCAATGAAAAATTGAAAAAGAGAAACAAGAAGCTAATCAGGGCACTTACCAATTTGAGGTTCAAGTTAGTTATCAGGAAGCCCAGAAGGCCTTTAATTTCTAGAAAAAGAAGAAGAGGGTTGGATGTTCTTGCATAAGTCTCTGAGTTCATGGAATAACTTGCATGAGGACATGCAAGAAGTCAGCAGTGGGGGTATATTGAGCTTCAAGATTGTTCTTTCTTCCATCACACTTCACCCCATTTTCTTTTCTCCATTGTTAATCCCAGGCTCAAATGATCAATGAAATTAGTTAAAATTGCTTTAAGAATTAATATCATGGCTAACTTGCTAAGTTTTGTGATTTTTTCATTGTAATACATTTCGAACTGAAACTAGCTACAGAATGCAGACATTCCATAGCTAGTTGCCAATTCTGCAGCTGTCTTCACGTTCAAGCATGTTCCAGGTGTCCTCTCAGGAAAAGCCACACATGGGTGTATTCCACATCATGTCCTCAGCATTTTTTGCTCACCATGAAGATTGAATGGAATTCTGGACGTGGTTTTGTACGTGGGAACTCACACAAGGAGACAGACTCCTAATAGGACAAGGACAATCCAGATGTCCTTTGTTATTTTACACTGCCACCTTTAGAGTTCTAGTCTGATTTTGATATGAAAAGAGAGTGATCCCTGTATTATCTCAAGTTCTGTTATGAATATTTGCTATAAATGCAACTCGGGAAACCGAGAGACAAGTTCTAGATTTTGATTAGATTTCGTGGATTGACTACTATATTTCTGAAGTCTGAGAATACTCTGTTTTAAGTTATTTTCTTTTAATGAAGAAGACATCATTTCTTTGAACGCGTTGAGTTGATCTTGAGCTAGATTTCGTGCTACTCTGGTGGTAGAGGGCCCCTACCTCCTGAGCAGCTTTAATTTTGCAATTTAGATAAGTATCTTAGTTCGTTTTCAAGTTTTTGAAGTTTACGTTCATAGTTAATTTCATTAATCATTATAGCTATACTTGTTCTAAGAAACTCTTCCAAAATATCATTACAATTAATAAGAAATGGCTGTAGTGTTATAGATTTTATTTGCAATTCCTTTCATTCATTATCACAGTTAAACTTACTCTAGTAAACTCTTCCAAGATATCATTATGATGACTAAGGCATAACTGTGATACTATAGGTTTCAGTTGCTTGTTTACACTAAGTAGCATAGCTAATCTTACTCTTAAAAAGCTCTTCCAAAACATCATAACAATGAGTAGGAAATAGCTGTGATGTCTTAGTTTTTAATTGTATTTTCTTTCAGTTTTTATGTTTGTATTCAATTGCATTAAATTGTACAGCCAGGATTGTTCTAACAAGCTCTTCCAAAATACCATTCATGATGAACGAAATAGGCTGTAGAATCCCATAGATTAATTGCATGATAACTTATTTAGAGCACTCCGGAGGCAAATTTCATTTAGTTCATGCTCTGTTATTTCGTTTCAAGTTTGATAATGGCTTTTTAGTTTAACACTGTTCACTGTAGACTAGTAGCACCCTAGTTTAGTTCTAGCTTAGCTCACTGTATTTACATTCCAAGTTTAGTTTCCATCCATTGAATTTTAAATTGCATTAGTTGTTAAACTTACATACCACGGTCTTCATTATTTACAAAACTTTTTTTGTTCCAAACCTATATTAACTCATAATCATCTGGACAGAAGATAGTATCAGTCTAAGGCCTGGAATACTTTTGCAACCTTTTTACCATTTCAAAAACAAGCCTTTCCTCAAAGACTATTCTAAAAGGAAATCTATAACTTTTGAGTGAGGTTTAGTGGTGTTAAACTAAGTTGCAGAATAGAATTAGGAGCTAGTTTTAGAGTAGAGATCTTATGATGTTACAAATGTTCTTTTCCAAATATGTTTCAACAAACCTTTAATCATGGATGGGATGTTGTATCATTATAAGTTGATTGTTTAATTGTTTAGTTAGGATAACTTTATTTACACTTAACTGCCCATTTCTCAAGCTCTTCCAAAACATCTTTAATGAATAAATTGGACAAGTTAAGCTCATGTTGTGATTTATTTTCTTGAAGTCATTATCAAGCTTTGTATTTTGCTAAGTCATAGTTTAGGTTTGGTTCTGTTTCAATATTTTCATTTGTCATTTGTCATCCATAATTTAGGCTTCACTCTGTTTTTAACCAGTAGCTTCTTTCCACTAGCATTTAGTTCTTTCCTTTGCGAACATAAAACCATAAAAACCCAAAAACATCATAAAACACTAGACACAACGCAGTAAGAAACAAATACCTAGGCACATATAGTGCACCACACTTCAGCAGTTTACCAACCCTGGTTGACAATTAAATGAACTCAATTTAGGAGACTAGGTTGAGCACAAACATCTAGGTCAAAAAGTGGGTCTGATAGAGCTGCAAAATCTTTC
>JAXQQM020065883.1:0-62344 GCA_034641835.2 Pinus albicaulis | reverse complement strand
GTTGTGTAACCAACTCAAAAAGAGAAGAAAAGAGATATAAACACCTTATAAATGAGCCACTTCGAGGGGGAAACCTCCAATACATTACATAAATGAACAATTCTTCGATGATACAATTCACAAAACCTCCTTTCTATATATAGGAGTCCATGGGGCCATAATGTAATCCTAGTGGGCCACAATGTAATCCTAGCCGACCTAACAATAATAATTTAAGGGCACAATAATAACAAAATGGGGGTTGCAAGGGTACAATAATAACAATAAGGGGTTTACACTAACAATAATAAGGGGCTATACTAGTGATATAGGGACCTAACATAACAAATAATAAATCAAGGCCGAATGTGAAAAAGGCTAAATCATGGCTAGGTAAGCAAGCACCCTTAGGTGTGAAAGGGGGTTGGATATTTTGTCTCGGTCAACCTTGACCAATTCCACAGAGCTATCTAGAAGGAGTGGCCATCAATGTGGCACAATGCAATTCTAGATGGAGATGGATTGTGTGAAAGAGAATATTTCATTGAAGGTGGTTTAGGGTTTACAAGCTCTTAATCTATATAAGGAAGGGGATGGCAACATGGAGAGTTTATTGAAGATATGATATTTTGATATATCATCTGTTTATACCATGTTAGTGTCAATCTGGTCATACTACCATCAGTGATCAAAATTTCTCTTTTTCATTTGCATATTAGGAGTCCCATACCAATAAATTTCACGATTCCGCTGGGTCATGGATTTATTGATGGTAGTGATTTTTTATCAGTTTTCCCTCATGTGAAACTTATTGATTCTCCTCTCTATGGTCTTTATTCATGAGTCAATTTCACTCTCAAAATCATGTCAGTAGGCCATAGGACGGGTCTAATTAGGTTCTAGGATCTCATCATGGTCAAATTAATGAGTCAAGTGTCAATAAATATCAGCAGGGTCATGAGGAAGTCAATAAACTCAAAGTCACAATACTTGGAAGATCAAAGAGATATTTTATTCAGTTTGATGTAACTTTCACCTCAAAACCATGCTTTGAGGTGAAAACATGATACTTTGCCTTTTATTATGTAATTTTATGTCAGCATATGTAATAAGTCACACTTCAGAAGCTGTTATCTCCACCAAGTCATCACCCTGCCTTCAGAGAAGTTTTCCACAGCATTTTCAGCATCAAATCATGTTTGAAGTATTTCTAGTAGAAAGAGCTTTCCAACGATATATTACACTCTCAAAACTGACTCCTGGATTGAAATTTATGCCTAAGTGAAAAAAAAGTCCTCTATACCCTAACCCTTCCCCTTTTTCCCACCTTTCCCTTGAGCTTTATTTTATTAAATTTTAATATTTTCCTTTATAAAATCCCTTTTTCCCCATCCGATGGCAAATCGCAATATAAAAATCCTTAAAATACATATGCGATTTTATAACCACTTCCCCTCATGTCCCTTTAAAACTTTATAATAAACGTTATAAATTTTATTATTATAAATACCCCCTCCATATATAAACCACTTCCCCTTCATGACCCTTTAAAAATTTATAATAAATTTTTAAGTTATGTATTATAAAACCCTGCTTGTCCGATGCAATCCCTTCCCCTTTTCCCATCACAATCGCAGCATTTGATATCTGCGCCCCGATTGGCCCATTGCAAGAAAATCCGATGCAATTATTGACCCCGCCCGATGTCATTCTGACCGTTGATCTTATCGACGATCTGATGGCTTGTATACAATTGACGCTTTCAAAGAAATCCTCTCCGATTGATCCCCTCCGATGGACTTCTCCCGATTAACCCTGCCCGAATATATCCCCACCGTCGATTTGATCCATGATCTAACGGCCCACATACCATCAGTGCTTTTGATCGCTCCACTCCCGATTGCATATCTCCGATGAAAAACCCTCGATTGACGTCCTTTGATTACACTCCCGCCGTCAATTTTTTTATTCCATCGAACAGCCTATAAGCCATTGTGCTCATCGGCATCGGCATTTTTGTATTACACGTGTTAGGAATCTGTAATTTTAGCAGATTGGTAAGACTAAAACTGCATAAACAACATCGTTTCAACCAAATTTGGAATTCTAGGATCCAACCCTCCTAAATCCGGAGAGGGATCTCTCCAATAAGTACAAAGATGGATTTGTCTTTGAATTTTTGGGCTATGATATTAGGCTAGTTATGAAGGCCAAAAGTTTGTTTGTTTTTGGATGGTTGATCATGAAAATTACTTGAGGGGAAAGTTATAAATGCAAAAAAGTTTCAAAAGTGAGAAGTTGCAAGTGAATGGAACAGCTTAGGCTAAAAGATAAATATAACGTTGGTTTTTAGTCCATTGGGCTATGGAGTCATATCTAGGCTTTAATTGAGCAACAACATCAATATTGATCCAAGGGGCAAGTCATCTATACCACAAGATTATTTGAGATTAGAGTGATGGGATGGAAACAATAAAGTGTTGGAGATGGCGGAAACTGATAATAATTTCACAAAGGATTTATAGTCAGTCCAAACAAGAAAAGCCTCTTAAGCAACTGCTTAAAACCAACCAAGTGTAGGGCTAACCATTGACCTCTTGGGCAAGTTTGTATTAAAGCAGCTTAATTGACAAACAATCCAGTAATCCACATAATTACCTTCAAAAAGCATGAAAACATATAAGAAAAACAAAGTGTAAACTTAAGATCAGATAAAGTACTTTTAAACCTATTCTGCTTTCAATCAACACCAAGGGAAACTTTCAGAATTTTCTTTTGGAGAAAAAACTAGGACCAGGGCACACCATATCTTCCATAATCATCTTTAATAAGCAAATAAGGAAAATAACTTTCAAGAACAAGGTTTAAATGAAACAGTAGAACGAGGGAACTCCAGCATTCCTAACTGCTTAAACTGTATTAAATCATTCTTAAATGAACAAGTTAGAGGAAAACATTAGGATAAAGCTTTTAGTTAGAGAAGGTTACGGATATACAATAGATCCTAACTCTATAAATGTTGTCCTTTATCAGAGAATAGTGAAACAATATGGCATACATAGAAGGAAAGCAAAAACAAAGAAAGAAGCACTTCACCAGTGATATAGACCAAGATCCCAAGAAACAGCTTGTTATTAATGTCAAACCAGTTACAGTCTTCAAGTCCAATGTTTCAGCTCAGCAATCATCTTCACTATTCAGCCTATCTAATCTATCACAAGAAGAGCTCCAAGGGCCAGTGATCACTATTTACAATTAGAAGTTTTTTTCTCAAATATATTTCCAAGTTCTGCAACCAACCCCTGACTCATCTTCTGAAGAAGTATATATAGAAGGATGAGGAGGTGAGATCTGATAAAAGATCTCAATTTACAATTAATACAGACTTAATGACTTCTTGGCCTTTGAGGGGCTCAATCAAGAAACTTACATACGTGTACTCTGTATTAAATGTTCTACATAAAGATTAAGCTTGGTGGGAGCTATTGTTGACCTTTGAGGCTCTGTGTAGCGTCGAAGTAAATTTGCAGATTTTTATCATTAATTTCCTTGGCAGGGTTTCCTCTTCGACTGTGTTGTGAGGAAGATATCTGGTTCTGGTCAATAAATTCTGCCTCTAATTGAGTACTTTGAGGAACAGGTGGCACTATGGTAGCTGAGGAATCAATTTTCCCCAGATTGTGGCGGTGGAGGCATTCCTCCTTCATAAAACACTTTAGGTTTTCTGTAAACTGTGTTTTATTTGGGAATTAGGCTTTTGATAAGCATCTTAGATGTAATCCCTGCAATAGTTGTCTTCAATCTTCTATCCTGGTATATTTCTGGTTTTCTGCGCTGATACTCTTTCAATGTGTTAAATCCATGGTTTTCGCTGATATGCAGGGTCACGCAGGGTTATGTGGCATCAGCGCTTGGATAAACACTGATGAAACGTGAAAATGGAAACCTGCGAATGATTTTCTGAGGTGAATCGAAGGCGAGAGGGTCGTCACCCTCTTCTTTTGAATTTCTTTAGAAATGGCGGAAAATCACTTAAAACACTGCAAAATACAAACAATAATTATAAAATCTTGCGTAATATATGGCTAACTGCTTCAAAGGACGTATGGAGGAAGCGCAGCGTTGGATGGCATCATCCAACGGTTGGGATTAATCGGGAGAGACCGTAGAATGGGCGGAAGGAGATTAAATCTAAGTTTTTGATCGCGCAGAGATCGATGGTAGGGAGCGGCGGTTGAAAGTCAAACGGAGGAATCGGGCGATGGAATATGGATCGTTGATCTGCAGATCAGATCAATGGTGGAGATTGATCGAATGCCGCGCAGTAGCCCATTTTAAACATCGAGCATATTCGGCGAGCGATAGCCGTTGAATGAGCGGGTTTAGATCTAACGGCTGTGGTCAATATTGCTGGGCAACCTCTTCCAAAAGTTAATGCGCGATGGACGAAAGTTTTGCAAATAGTACCCAGGACACGTGGCGGTAAGTGTATGGAATCGCTGGCCATGGGGGGAAAACAACCTTTTGCCCAAAGGCGGTGCGATGGATACCGCCGGTTTTGGGAAACCAGCTTTCGGGCGGTGGGGACCACGGAAAGACACACTCCACACCATCCGATCTGCACATCAGATCGACGGTGCGGAATGGTTTGAAAATGATATCGGTGGAAAAAATGTAAAATAATTTAAAACCCAAGGTTTAAATTTAAACAAAGGTTTTGAGAGGGGCGGCGCGAAAAATATATAATAAAAATGTCTGGCGCCCGACTGCGGGGCCGCGAGCGAATGGGAAGTGATGTGCCCGAGGATTAATGGGTAAATGGGTTTAAGACTTATCCCGAGGGGGCTTAAGACTAAAAAATGTATATTTTACGATTTTTCAACATTTTTCAAAGGAAATGAGGGTTCCGATATAGTTTTAAAAATGAGTTTTAAACTATGGAAAGGGGATTTTCATGAAAGGGAGAAAAAGTATCATGAGAATCGAGTATTTTTATGTAGAAAGAGGGGGGGCAAATGAGGGTTAGTTTTTATTGGGAGAAGGGGAAAATGATGACTTTGGAGCAGCATTCTGGCTTGGAAATAAGCAGGATTTCTGAGTGTAAGATGAGAATATCAATGAAGTTTTGGACAGAGAAAAGGCAGGAGGCCTTCAAGAGTCTTCAAGAGCCAACAAATTTTAGTAATGAAATTTGTTCCTTGAAGGCTCAAACTGTCTTAGCCACCTTTTGGTATAACAAATATTTATAGGTGGCTAACAACACCCTGCCCCGCTCTCCTCCGATCCCCTGATGCCGATGGACCTTCGGGTCCCACCATAATACTTCCACCCCATTCATTATAAAATAGCCCTTCCCTTTGTAAAAATAAAATTGTAATTTATTTCATTTTACCAAAGGCCTTCCTCCTCATTTCCTATTCCCATCGCATCGGAGAAACTCTATTATGCAATACACCGCCCCGATCTCCCGATTCCGATTGCGATTCACATACCCCAGTCCCACCTTAAGGCCCTCCACCATTTCAATTGTAAAATCATTATTTCCTTATAAAAGTGCCCAACATTTTATATTTTATTACTATCCCATTATCCCTTTGGCCTGTCTTTTATCCCTGTTTCCCACATGCCAATCGCATTAGAATTTTTGGGTTTCGTTCTAAATAACATCCTCCCCATTCCTCCGATCATCGATTGCAATGGCACCGTCGCATAACATATTACAATTTTTTATTATATGTTGCGTCCCTTCCTGCCCATTGATTCTGATTGTAATGTGGACCCCACCTCATTTCCCTTCACTCCCTCCATCCAAAATCAGCTTTCCTTTCACCAAGGCATAATTTCATTTCATTTTTATTTTCGAAGCATTTTATTAAAGTCTATTTTCTTCAGTGAAATAATGAAAATAGTGGGAGAAAGTCAAAGGGTTAAGAAGCTACGATTTCTATAGCACCATAAAAATAGGGATTTTCTCCTCAAATTACCTATTTTTCATTCAACAGCGTAATTGTGAATCTGCCCAAGTAGTCAAATGTAATGATGTTCCTTCTTTAGGGCAGATTGTTGGTTCTCTTTTCTATCTTCAGATTTTAGTTCTGAGTTGTTAAACAAATCCCTCTTTTTGTGGATCTATTTTCCCACATTTCAGCCTATTTAATGTAATTGTAAATCATTTGTAAACCAGTTTGTAACTCAGAAGTAGGGGAATAGTGTGGAAAAGAACGCTCTACGCTCCATTGTAATAGTTTTGGATAGGTAATTAATAAGAGATGCAGCTCTGATTTGTGGGATCCATGTGGTATGAGATTTAACATTTGTTTTCTCCTTTGTGTTCATATGTAAATTTTTATTTTCATTATTCATTCATAAACGTCTTTGTTTGAATTCTTTCAAGATAGAAAGGTAGAATCCATTTTTATGCTCTGTCTTGGGAAATCATTCATACTTTGTGTTTTATTCTGTTTGAAAAGGATCCATCTTCTATGCCCTTTTCAGCTCCTCACCAGTCTTTCCATTCTATTAGTGCTTGAATCTACCTTAGGCTGAAATAAGGCAACATCAAACCACGCTTAGCCTCGTAGCTAGCCCTACGAGGACAGGAGAGGGCTCTCTCCGGGTCAATCTCAATGAAAAATGTTCAAAGGGGCTTGAGATGACGATAAAAACAACTGATATTAGGGTAGATAAACAAATAGGAGGTTTTGATTTTGATTTTTAGGGGTTTTTGTTTGAAAAAAGGGAAAAACAATTTTGGGCTTGGGGATGAGGCCAGATCTTGCAGAATTCAAGTTGGGGCAGGGTAGGCAATGGCTTTGATGTCTAAAGATCGAACGAATGGATAGAAAAGGCTTTTGAGGAGCTGAAGAGGGCAAGAGAGTACAACGATCCTCTTCAAACTGATGAAAACATATAAAATTAAACAAAATTCTAAGGCAGAGCACCAGCAATTCAATGAATTCTACCTCGAAATACTCATTTGTTTAATTCAGAAGCATAGAGAACGATGGCATACATATAAAATTAATGTAACTTACAATAAAATGAGAAGAAACATCATCAAAACTCAGAAGCCACAAGGATCCCAACAGGTGCTGCAAAACTTTGGTCTTTCCTTTGCCAAAAACTGAAATATGGATGTACAATGGAGTGCCAAACTTTTCCCAAGAGTCCAACCAGTCCAACCTTTGAAAATGACTCAGAAAATACATGATATATACTAGACCAACCCATTCCCATGCCTCTAGGGGTCGAGCTCATCCTTCTATGGGTTGTTTCAATCAATTCTAAACATGGAACTAAAATCTAGGCAGCCAAACAACTTGCCTCTATAAGGAAGGAAACTGATTCATTCATTTAATTTTCACTTTTTAGTGAATGAATCCTCTAGAAAAAGTAAAAACATGCCAAAATTACATCATAATCATCAAATTACATCATGGTAGGTCAATCATCACATGAAAAAGTAAAACTAGTCAAAACTAGGCGAATTTCTGAGCTGAAGAGTGAAAATGAGGCAAAATTTCTCTATGCGCCGCGCTCAAATTCTCTATGCGTCACGCCACTTTGGAGCTTATTTTGAGGCACTTAATAAAGTCCAAATCGAGCTCATTATAGCTCATTGGAAATCCCTGGATGTCTGCTATCCAACCCAAGTGGAATTTTTCAATTTGGAGCTCATTTTCCCCTCCAAAACTTCATTCTCCCAAGACTACTTCCTGCTGGTGCAAAAGGTGGCAGAAAGGTGATTTTCATGGTGTTTTTGGCCCTTTAGGCAGCCCAGAATGTGATGAAATGCTTTGGCCATTCCTGAACATACATAATTTACCATGAAAAATCCAAAAATGCAAATTTTCCCTCCAGAAGATGTCCCAAACGTAAGCGCACGTCGGGTGGCGCGACACGTCGAGCGGAAAAACCTGTCTCGTAACCAAAATTTTCGAAATGAAAAAAACTTCTCCAAAATTGCTGAAATTTGGAGTGAATATTTCTCATCATGTCTCATGCCCAGCGAAGGAAGCTTTGCCCAAGATTCGAAGTGGATCTGGCCTCTTTCGACGTTTCAGTGCCTTTCTCAACCTTGCCTTCAGGATCTTCATTTTTGCTCTGCAAACGTGTGTACGGGCCCAATAGTGAGTCTTCATGTGTCTGAGCATGTCTTTATCCCTGTTGGCCTTCTCCAAGAGCTTCTCTAGATGAATGTTGACGTGTGTAAGGCAGGTCTCTCACTCAAATGGTGTCATGTCACCTGGTCTCTTCCGGGCCAATGCACGGTCTTCACGGATTTGCCACAACTCTATAAGTGTATGCTGATCCTCCAGTTGTTTATTGCGCTACTCTAAATAATGTATAACCCACTGAGATCTCTGCAGCTTCACATTCAAAGTATCAATCTCATCCTTTTGTTCCTGGATGATCTCTTTGAGCTTTGAGCTAGGAGAGCTCGCATCAACATCGATGAGTATAAAATCAGTGTCTTGGCCTCCTAAAGGGCCCTCATCGTGCATAGGCCTCTTGCCTCTCTCCTGAACCTGTACCTGTGCTAATTTCGAAGGCGAGACCCCTTCCACACCATGTGGAGATAGTACTCTCGCTGCTGATGAAGTTAACGAGACCCCTTCCTCCCCGGGTGGAGATAGTACTCGTCGTGATGCTGCAAACAAGGCTCTGGCGCCTCTCTGATATGTAACGGCCACTTTTATGAGATCTCCTTGACACATTTAGCTTTGCGGTTGATGAATCACTGTCATGCTCATACCCCTGCTCATAAGGTGAATCTTTCTCTAACATGGCGCTGAAAACAAGGTGTTTGACAAATATATGATGATATATGTATGGTGAAAATAATAGTTTGGTGTATGCTCTAATGCCACATGTGCCACATATGAAATGAGGTGTTGTGGAGAAATATCACAATGGGAAAAAAGGACTGTCCAATGAGATACAAGTGTGAGGACAGTCACTGTCTGGGGAATTTAGGGATTTGGGGATTTATAAGCAATGGGAATGAGTGATAATGATGGGGCAGTTTTTAGGAACAAGGGTCCATGAAATGACAGAATATAAGTGCAGTCAAAGATATAAAGGCAGCCCTTGGATCTTGTGGAAACTTGGATTTTTATCAATGAATGGAAATGGTGACCAGTGATAGGGTTTGAGGATTCAATGAAATGGGAATAAAATGGAATAAGGAACATGGGACAGCAGGAAATAGGAGTATGGTAGGTATAATAGTATGACAGTGATAGCAGTGACAGAAATGATAACCATAACAAGAGCACAAATGTCAATGGAATGAGAGTTTAAACACCAAAGTTTCAAGTTTTAACCATCTCTTTTCAAACCCTAAGAGAAAATTTCAATATGGGTATAGGGTTAAGTCTTTCACCATTAAATACTTGAATTCCTTCTCTTCAAAACGCAGCAAACACACCCTAAAATCAATGAAGAGGCTTTGTCAACTTACTTGGAGGCAAATGAACCGATTTGAAATGAGTTTTGATGAAGGAGGATAAATTTCGGCCTTTGGGGCTCTGTGCACCGTGTGCAAGCCCAATGCGCCGTGCTCAATGGGTGCGCCGCGCCAGTGTTAATTTACACTGAGAAAAATTGCTCTATGTGCCGCGCACCTTCAGTGCGCCGCGCTCCTACCCAATACGCCGTGCCATAAATAGTGCATTTTTCAGGAGGCTTTTGGAGGCCTTCCTAGTGTCAAAATTGGGCACATGATAGCTCGTTGGAAATGTATTTGAGTCTAATTTCCAATCCAAGTGGAATTTTTCAATTTGGAGTTCATTTACCCTGTCAAAAATCAAATCTCCCAAAACTTGTCAAAATGAGCAGAATGAAGCTGCCTCAAGGCAGAGTGCTGTTGCAATCAAATTTTGAAGGTCTTCCTCAACTCCAAATTGAGCTCATGATAGCTAATTTGAAATTTATTTCTGTCTAGTTATCATTTGATGCATCAAGAAAGTCATTTGGCCAACCAAAATAGGAGAAATATTGATTTTCCCAAGGTCACTTCAGAGGTTCATTCAATTCTCCTGAGACAACGGTATTTTTGAAATTTCTCTAAAACCATGATACCTGTGTAAAAAGTGAAGGAGGTTTTTCTTATTTGGCATGTTTTGGAAAAAAAACCTCTCTAATTTTTCCAAAATTCATCTTTTCTTGCTCTGAAATATCATTTTAGTGAAACCTATCCCGATGTGTGGAACAAGGGATTTGTCGAAATGAAGCAAAATGAAGGGGATAAGGAGCTTCTAAATTCTTGAGAAAATTTTGGGAAGTAGGGAGGGATGTTAGAAAGCAGGGGAAAGTGGAATTCCAGAGATTGAGTGAGGGGAAGGGGTCCAAAAGGGCAAAACACAGGCCTAGCCTAGGAAATTGCCAAGTTGTAGCAAGAAACTAGGGTTTGTGCAAAATGAGGAATTTGGGAATCTCAGTGATGGGAAGTGTTTAATAATGTACATTAAGGATAGGGGAAGGTGTATGAACATCAGGATACAAGTTTTTCTAATGATTTTACCATCCAAGAAAAATTACCTCCAAAACCCTAGGAGAGGGAAATGAACCTTACCTAGGCACTTTTGAAGCATGAACAAGATGTAAAATGACCCAATGGAACTTGAAATGATGATGAAAACCCTCTGAATGATGGTACACTCAGCTGAATGGTGACATGGACTAACATTTGGACAACTTTGAAAAGAGTGAAAACAAACCCTAGACCTAATGCCTAGTGACCAAATTTTGCTTGAAGACTCATTGAAATGACAAAATTTGACCTTGACACTTTAAAATCACTTTGTAAGAGCATGTTTGATCACTAAAGGAAGGCTACAAAGACTGACACTAACACATTCCATCCTTATTTAAACTTTATTGCTAAAGCTTCCTGCCTACCTTGCCCCATGAAATACCCTATGTCCTGATTTAATTCCCCAGTTTCAAACTGTCCTATTTGTCCCACACGTCCCTGAAAAATTCATTCATTTTATTTAAACTTTTTCCATTATTATACCTAGCCTAATATCAGATCATTATTGCACTTTATTGAATATCCTTTCACAGAGAGAGCCCTTTCCTGACCTTGTAGGGCTAGCTACAAGGCTAAGCGTGGTTTAGATGTTGCCCTGATTTACCTTTTTTCAGCCTGAGGTCCGGATCGGGAGCTAACATTTCTGGCAACTCCACTGGGGAAGTGATCTGAGTGTATTCAAGCTTATATTCTCAGCACTTTGGACGTGTTTATTCTGTTTTGAAGAAATATCGAAACAAAAGCTCTACAGAGGAGCGAGTCATAGTCAGGTCCTGTGTGCAATAAAGAGTATTAAAACCTCTGTCTAAGGTTGGACCTTGGTTACATTGAACACGACGCTTTTAAAGAAAACTCTGTTGTTGAAAGTAAAAATCTTGGTTCTGTTGACTAGCAGAGAAAATATCAGTAGGACCCAGTTGTTGAACTAACGCCAAGAATTAAAGTGTTAAACCCGAGTTAAAGCACAGTTGATTTACCACTAGTGGTTTTCGGAAACCAATACCACCTTCATCGCGCTGCTTTTTCCCTGGAGCAAAACCACTTCAAAAAAATGCGATCCAGTAATATAAGGGCATGTCATCTCCCCAATACCGCCCATGTCACGCAAATTTCATGTGTTAAACCTCAGCCTTTCAAAAAACGCGATATTTACGAGGATCATCCGATATGGAGAGCCTAAGATCTAACGGTAATCACGCAGTGAAGTGCATGAGCAATAGATCAGGGTATGATCCGGTAGTTTCGCATTATTATATGTTTATTTTATTCATAAAAAGGCGAAATATGGATTCGTGGGCCCCTGTTGAATCAAATGTATGCCGCATTTGGTAGAATAAAAGGGTTTTATGTTATAAGTTCGAAGGTTGGTGTTTTCAAAAGAATCACGCCATTGTTATTATTTGATATTATGACCGAAGGATAAGGTTTGCAACAATTGTTTGAAGAAGTTTGAATATTATTGCAAAATGGCGAACATTTTTAAAGCGCTTCGGAAGGAAATATAATTATAGCCACTTATTCCACAGTCATAATATATTCAGAACATAAAGACAGATCACCCTAGTAATATCTTCCTCGGTAAAGAATGACAAAGTTTAGATCTGATTGTTGATGGTGAACAACAGTCGGATATATACATCAAGGCTGAATCATTCACCTAGCGGCTCCATTCACTGAAAGATCCAGAAAATCAAATCCTTCATGGTGACTCCACTGCAGGAAGATCAGTAGCTTTAAGATCTTTGTTTGAAGATGGAAAGTGTTGCAAGAAGGTATGCTCCCATGAGTCAATATCACATTCCAGGTTTTCCAGATAATATGCCTAAAGTAGGTTGGCAAAGGAATTTGCCTATGTTCAGAAATGTGAAAGGTAATGATGCTACTCTTCATCTGGTGAAATTCCACATCCATGTGCATAAGTTAAAGATTGATTTTCCTGAAGATTGCTTGATGAAGATGTTCATGGCTACTTTGGAAGATGAAGCTCGATCTTGGTATGAAATTCTACCACCTGCTTGTATTCATTGTTTGAGAGATTTTCATACAATATTCTTAGAAAGGTATAAATAATCTTGTCCATCCTTAATATTAGTGTAGAATTGTTGTAAACATGTTAATAGTTTCATTGAAAATCTTGAGGATTTTTATGGAGATGATGAATTCATGGACGAAGAAATCATGGAAGCACTATATGAGAATTCATTTCAGCAGCACACAGAAATCTTAGAAGATACTTATCAAGATTAGCAGACTGAAGGAAGACAAGGTTTTATTTCAGATCTGATTGAAATAAAGGACAAGATGTAGGAAAATGATGTTCCAATCTCACATAGTGATAAAATAAAGCTAGATCTAGAGTTAAAATGTGATGAGGAAGAACATGTTGTTCCAAATCCCATAAAGGAGAGTTATATTGTTGAGGTCACCTCAAATGAAGAAAACATATTTATAGACCTAAGTTTTCCCATCCTATCAGAACAAAGTCCTCACCAGGAGGTAACCCCCTCCCTTTATCAAAAACAAGATGAAATCTTTGTTCAAGTAAATGAAAAAGTTTCTTTGGATGAACCTTTGGTAGATGATAGAAATGTCATTTTTGGGTTTCAAGAATCATATGAAGTTTCTCTTCCTATGATTGATGAATGTAATAAGAAACATGATAATCTGGTTGTTATATCATATGAAGATGATCAACAATATATTCAGACTACAGAAGACCAGAGAATTTTGAACTGCCATTCAGATTCTTCTTCCTATGTTTCATGTTTTGAAATGTTTTTTCAAGAGGAAATCTACTCACCTACCTGTTCAGAATTTTTTGAAGATCAAGAACACATTCTTACTGAGGTACATTGTGAAGAAATATTAGAATCAAGAGAAAAGGACACCTTGTTTCTTCAACAAGAGGTAAATCTTCATGTTTTTTAGGATCCAGTGGCAAAACTATTGTTGTCAGCAGTGAAAGTGATTATTGCAATATTTAGTGATGAAGGAGATCATGGTCAACTATGCTTTTAGATGCCCAGTTGCAAGTATCTATTGTTGTCTAGAGCACCTTATCAGGAGAATCAATCAAGGGGGCATCTGCTTGATTGGTTAAATTGGCATTTTGAGATCGCCTTATGGTACTTTGGTTTTCAAAAAACACAGGTGGTTGTCATCAGGATTTGAAACCTTCAAGTCTTGGTTATGTACTGCCATCAAGCTTCAAATGTTAAGCTTTTTCTAGGTTAGCTTTGAGTCACTTTTGAGTTAGTTTTTTGTGTCAGTTTTTAGTGTTTTGACTCCATGCCCAACAGATAAGGCTACTTGGTCTACGGTGTTCTTGGCACCTCCAAGGAGCTACCATCCCCGTTGGAGCCAATGTTAGTGTTACTCTGGTCATACTGCCATCAGTGATCAAAATTTCTCTTTTGCATTTGCATATTAGGAGTCCCATACCAATAAATTTCACCATTCCGCTAAGTCATGGATTCATTGATGGTAGTGATTTTTTATCAGTTTTCCCTCATGTGAAACTTGCTGATTCTCCTCTCTATTTTCTTTATTCATGAGTCACTTTCACTCTCAAAATCATGTCAGTAGGTCATAGGAAGGTTCTCATTAAGTTCTAGGATATTATCATGGTCTAATTAATGAGTCAAGTGTCAATAAATATCAGCAAGGTCATGAGAAAGTCAATAAACTCAAAGTCACAGTACATGGAAGATCAAAGAGATATTTTATTCAGTTTGATGTAATTTTCACCTCAAGACCATTTTTTTAGGTGAAAACATGATACTTTTCCTTTTATTATGTAAATTTATGTCATCATATGTAATAAGTCACACTTCAGAAGTTGTTATCTCCACCAAGTCATCACCCTACCTTCAGAGAAGTTTTCCACAGCATTTTCAACGTCAAATCATGTTCTAAGTATGTTCAGTAGAAAGAGCCCGGAAAGAGCTTTCCAACGGTATATTACACTCTCAAAACTGACTCCTGGATTGAAATGTATGCCTAAGTTAAAAAAAAGTCCTCTATACCCTAACCCTTCCCCTTTTTCCCACCTTTCCCTTAAACTTTATTTTATTAAAGTTTAATATTTTCCTTTATCAAATCCCTTTTTCCCCATCTGATGGAAAATCGCATTATAAAAATCCTTAAAATACATATGCGATTTTATAAACACTTCCCCTCATGTCCCTTTAAAACTTTATAATAAACGTTATAAAGTTTATTATTATAAATACCCCCTCCATATATAAACAACTTCCCCTTCATGACCCTTTAAAACTTTATAATAAATTTTTAAATTATGTATTATAAAACCCTGTCGGTCTGATGCAATCCCTTCCCCTTTTCCCATCGCAATCGCTACATTTGATATCTGCGCCCTGATTGGCCCATTGCAAAAAACTCCGATGCGATTATTGACCCCGCCCGATGTCATTCTGACCGTCGATCTTATCGACGATCTGACGGCCTGTATATAATCGGTTCTTTCAAAGTGATCCTCTCCAATTGATCCCCTCCGATGGACTTCTCCCGATTAACCTCGCCCAAATATATCCCCACCGTCGATTTGATCCGTGATCTAATGGCCCACATACCATCGGCGCTTTTGATCGCTCTACTCCCGATTGCATATATCCGATGACAAACCCTCGATTGATATCCTCTGATTACACTCCCGCCATCGATTTTTTTATCCCATCGAACAGCCTATAAGCCATCATGTTCGTCGGCATCGTCGTTTTTTTATTACACCTTGCCCCGCTCTCCTCCGATCCCCCGATGCCGATGGACCTTTTTGTCCCACCATAATACTTTCGCCCCATTCATTATAAAATAGCCCTTCCCTTTGTAAAAATAAAATTGTAATTTATTTCATTTTACCAAAGGCCTTCCTCCTCATTGCCTATTCCCATCACATTGGAGAAACTCTATTATGAAATACACCACCCCAATCTCCCGATTCCGATTGCGATTCACATACCTATGTCCCACCTTAAGGCCCTCCACCATTTCAATTGTAAAATCATTATTTCCTTATAAAAACACCCAACCTTTTATATTTTATTACTATCCCATTATCCCTTTGGCCTGTATTTTATCCCTGTTTCCCACATGCCAATCACATCGGAAGCTCTGCGTTTCGTTCTAAATAACATCCTCCCCATTCCTCTGATCGCCGACTACGATGGCACCGTCGCATAACATATTACAATGTTTTATTATATTTTGCGTCCCTTCCTACCCATTGATTCTGATTGTAACGCAGACCCCACATCATTTCCCTTTGATCCCTCCATCCGAAATCAGTTTTCCTTTCACGAAGGCATAATTTCATTTCATTTTTATTTTCAAATCATTTTATTAAAGTCATTTTTCTTTAGTGAAATAATGAAAATAGTGGGAGACAGTCAAAGGACCGAGAAGCTACGATTTCTATAGCACCATAAAAATAGGGATTTTCTCCTCAAATTGCCTATTTTTCATTCAATAGCATAATTGTGAATCTTCCCAAGTAGTCAAATGTAATGTTGTTCCTTCTTTAGGGAAAATTTTTGGTTCTCTTTTCTATCTTCATATTTCAGTTCTGAGTTGTTAAATAGCTCCCTCTTTTTGTGGATCTATGTTCCCACATTTCAGCCTATTTAATGTAATTGTAAATCATTTGTAAACCAGTCTGTAACTTAGAAGTAAGGGAATAGTGTGGAAAAGAACGCTCTGCGCTCCATTGTAACAGTTTTGGACAGGGAATTAATAAGAGATGCAGCTCTGATTTGTGGGATCCATGTGGTATGAGATTTAGCATTTTTTTTCTCCTTTGTGTTCATATGTAAATTGTTATGTTCATCATTCATTCATAAACGTCTCTGTTTGAATGCTTTCAAGATAGAAAGGTAGAATCCATTTTTGTGCTCTACCTTGGGAAATCATTCATACTTTGTGTTTTCTTCTGTTTGAAAAGGATCCATATTCTATGCCCTTTTCAGCTCCTCACCAGTCTTTCCATTCCATCCTTATTTAAACTTTATTGCTAAAACTTCCTGCCTACCTTGCCCCGTGAAATACCCTGTGTCCTGATTTAATTCCCCAGTTTCAAAATATCCTATTTGTCCCACACATCCCTGAAAATTTCATTCATTTTATTTAAACTTTTTCCATTATTATACCTAGCCTAATATCAGATCATTATTTCACTTTATTCGATATCCTTTCACGGAGAGAGCCCTCTCATGACCTTGTAGGGCTAGCTACAAAGCTGAGTGTGGTTTAGATGTTTCCCTGATTTGCCTTTTCTAAGCCTAAGGTCCAGATCGGGAGCTAACAAACCATATAGATTTCTTTGGTTGTTTAGCATAGATTGCAAATGCTATTTAGCATTGGGATTTCTTGTTTAGGAATTCCACCTCTTCCCATTGAGTAGCTCTTGGGAGAGTCTTGTATTGCATATTCCACTATCTGGCTTGAGGCCAAGCTTCTCCTTTCAACTACAACTCAGATCCTGTTGAGGGTTTGGTTGTCTTTTCAAGATGCAGCAAGTGGAGGCTAGATCTATTCAAATCTAGGACATTTCAGTGCCCTTTTTAAGTGTAGGAGTCTTCTACTCCAATTGGAGGAGTGTATTGGAGTGATTGAGCATCATTTTTTGATCTTAGCATTTGGCCAACTACCATCTATACCCTAAAGCGCAGTTTCTCTTCTAGATATACATTATTCTTGTAGGTTTTGTTACAGGGAGTTTGGGTTCACCATTTGGAGAGATAGTTTCTAAGTTTTGGGGATCTTCCCTTCAATTTGAGATCCATTTGAGGAGATATATACACTGTATATTTCAGATCTGATTTGAATATTTTTTAATACTGATGAATCACTGAATATTTATGTAGATATTCATTCTTCGATCTCAGATCTACTGCTTATTCTTGGTGTAATGCTCAAAACCCCAAGGTGATCTAAAAGAGGAGCCTTTCTAGTGCATGGATCTATTTGGATCGGATCTTTTATGCACAGATCTGCTCTAGATCTGGCATGTAAGAAACAACAGTTTTCAGCCTAATAAAATAACATTTTAAGGTAGTTTCAGTCCATACATCCAGTTACAGCACCTCTTTTAGGATTTTTCTTCTGTTAATGTGTAATATCCAAAAAGGGAGAATGCAGTAATACTTAACACAATATAAGAACTTGCAGCAAGATAAACAATAAATCTTAAGGCAACATCAGAATTTACAGAGAAGCTAAGCCATTTTATTATATTGGAGAATAATTAGTTACACAATGTAAAAAATATGAGTAGATCTAGCCAAGAAGTTGGTCAAGAATTACCCAGAAAGCATGATACAACAGGTATAGCATAACTGGAGAGGCAATGAAGCAAATACTACACTGTCCCTTTAACAAAATACGAACATATAGTTGCAGGCTAAATAGGAAAATGCAGATCTACTCAAAAATGAAGCTCAGATGATGCCAATATTCAATATCTAGACAATGTGATGAATTCCCAAGATAACCTAGAAAGGATTTTCTAGATCTACAACTTTTGAAAATCACCTCCCTAGGATTTGGTCCTTGATCTGCTGGGAAATACAGATCTAAAGCTAGATCTGACAAATAGATGGTTGTAATATGATATCAGATCAGATCTATGCTTGAAGGGTTGATCCCTTCTTCATATCTATGAGCTAGAAGCTCTAGATCTAGTTTTTCAATCCTCCAATGATGATTGCAGTTGCTGCAACACAACTGCCTCTAGAAACTGCGCTGTCAGCGAGAGAGAGGCCTTCTGCCTGCTAAAAAATTCTGCAATAAACTCCAGGCTGATGGTAAGACTGATGGAAATGTTAGGGAATGATCCCTCATAGTATTGCCAGCTGAAATACTAGCAAATTCCTTCCTCCCTTTTGATCTGCAAGGTAGATAGCGTAATTCCTGAAGGAAGTACTACTGCTGGGTGGTCAATAACTTTTGGCCTGATGCCAGATCTGAAATAAATCTCTAGGAAACTGATATTTTAGCCCAAGGTGATAGAAATAAACCCTCAATAGTTCTCCAGCTGAAGTACTGAAGACAACTTCCTCCTTCTAGACTGATCTTCAAAAATCTGCAATTTCTGAATACGAATGTTCTGCAGAAAGTAGGAAAATGGATGTGGCACTTAAAGCCTGATGTAGAATGAATTACAAGACTCTTTCTAGAGTTGAACTAAGAAAGAGGTGGGATTCCCAACCAGGAACACCCTATGCTAAACAACACCTGCAATCTTTGCTAAACAGCCCAAGAAAGCAGTGGAATGTCACATGAAAATTCTAGATCTAAAAAGATCTTTACATCAAGAATAATCAGCATGCCCTCATCCTTGCCTTCATCTTCTTTATATAACATCTGAGCTTTCCCAAGCCTTGGCCCTTATCTATACGGCACTGTCACATGTGGAAAATATCCTCCAAGTTGGACTGCTCTGTTTAACCAAATCAACCATCATGTCTAGGTGCAATGTATACCTTCCATCAAGTGTGCCTTGTTTGCACAAGGTCCTCCATCACCTTATCATGAATGTCCCATGATCTTCGACATCTTCAAGATCTTAGTTGATTGAATCATCAACATGTTTGATCCCTTCAAGATCTTAGTTGATTGTGCCAACCTCCATGATCTATCTCATTAATGAGACACGTTCTCCAATTTCATTCACATTAGTAGTTGCTCAACTACCTTATTATGTAGATCTAGGCTTAATTAATTCACATTCACACACACAAAAGTGGATATTAATTCATATTGAGGATTGTGGGTCCCTCCACCCTTTTATTTACTTAATTCATTAAGAAAATCAAGGACTCTAATATTCCAAATATGATGTGAAAAATTTGGAATATTACAGTCCCACCCCCCCACCTGCCCCCCACGAGAAAATGTTGCTTGTCCTCAACCAACTCCAAAAGTAGATGCAAATCCATCTATTCCCCTCCCAATGGCATCCACATAAAGAAGGCTTCCTCCATTTGTTGCAATGTGTTATGCATGTTTGGTTCTGAAGTTGTCTTTCAAAAACATATAGAATGACCTCTAACTGTATGGTTAGATGCCCTCCTTCTATCATGAAGTACCAAGTGACAACCATATTATGTGCAACATCATCATCAATACATGAGATACATAAAATAAAGTAGCTCTTTCCACAAAGGAAAATCTCCATCATATAATACATCTCTCCATCCCATGTTTCATGAATTTGATTGAGCACTATTATGCTCTCACCCTTAGCCCTATTAGCCTTGTTGGATCCAAGAATCATTCCAAAGTGATGCAAAAGAAGAATGAAAGGAGCTATATGGGTAGACAAAAATGTGAAACCATATTCTTCTAAGAGTAAACACCAGAGTAAGGCCCTTTTCTGCCATCCTCCATCTCCTCCATGTAAGATGGACAAGCCAAACTCCCCCAAAAGCAACCAAAGCAACAAGAGATCTTGTTGCTTTCTCTCCTCCTCATGTGCATCATGAAAAAAAAACATACTAATGGACATATGGAATGTCACGTCATCCCAATTCAAAGAAACATCATCAATGCACATCATAAGAGCATCATGCCAAGATTTTCCCAAGACAAAACACATAGACATAGGAGATGTCGTGTGGTGGCCAATCTCTCTCAAGTGAAACCAAAATGAACATGCCTTCTTTTGCTACATTCTTTCATTGATACAAAAGGCATGAATCAGAAAAATATGAGCTATTGGATGGTAATTATAGTCACCCAAGAGCAGCCAGCGCAGCCATGCCTCCTTCTTCATTTCATAAGTGTTCTTCAAGGCATGGATCAAAGAAATAGATGCCTTTGGGTAGTGACAAGAACCTCCCAAGGGAAACCAACGTAACCAAGCTTGCTGGCCCATATAAATCTGCAAGTGGTTATGCAACCCCTTGCTTATATTCCTCATCTTCTCATCCCAATATGGAAGATGAGTGATGTGCTACATAATCATGGTATCCTCCCGTTGTAGAATACCATCTTCCCAGTGCTCATTGAGAAAGTGTCATCAAGAAAGGAGAAAAGGTTTCTCATATCTATATGTAGGTGCCTTAGCCTTAACAAAGTCTTGGTAGACTACAACAAAGTTTTCCATTTCCTTTTGTAAGTCCAAACCTTCCTGTTTGATGGCTGCTTTATGGATAAGAGGCTCCGTCTCAGATTTCTCCATAGCTCCTTCGGTGGCCATGCCACTGCGCGCTATAATATTAATACTTGGTCCTTCATCTCAGGGTTCTGCCTTGAACCTTTGTACATTCTGCGTATGTATCTGCTACTTCTCCTTCATCTTGGCTATCAGGATCAGGAAATCTTCAATAACATGATCCAACTGTCTACAGTATGTGCAGGATTGTCTCGCAGGGTTCATGCAATCCCTTGCAAAGTGCCCTATTTCTCCACAGTTATAGCAAATCAGTTGTCCTCTCCCCCTTCCTGTGCTTCCACCCCGGCCTCCTCCCTACCCCTAGCTGGGGAGCCACCTATGTCCGCAAGGGATATTGGCGAGGATGGATCGGACTGTACCCTATATATATTTCCTCAATCTATCATCAGGTCGTACGTCCGACAGTTCCGTTCATCATGGCCTATAGGTTTGCAGAACCTGCACCATTTTTGCTTTATTTCAGGAACATATGCGGCAAGGTGGGGATAGTGGTTGGTATTGTGCAACCTAGAAACGCAACAATCATCGCACCAAAGCATCAATCCACTTGGTCCTGCAGCTTCCCTAGGACGCAACAGATTGGGTCCCCCTACCTGTATGTAGTCTGCTAGCAGAGGCCAATTATCCTTGGTGTGTCCATTTGCCCTGCATCGTATGCACCATTTTTCAGGGCTTGCCTCTACTCCTTGCTCCTTCCGTAGATTTTGGATCTCCATGTACATTTCCTCTAGCTGGATTTGTATATGTTTTACTCCTAACTGGGTATCATCGCTTGGTGCAGCCTCTAGCTTCATCGCAATTTCGAGGGCCTTTTCCTACAATTCAATGGCTTGATGTCCCATTGACACACGTAGGTGGGGCAGCATCATAGCAATGAACCACTCCCTATGTTGTCTATCATCATACAGGAATCCTCCTCTAATTACCTTCTTTAATTGTTGGTCAGCCTCCCATATGGACTCAGATGGTCCTTGCTTGCAATCCTTCAGATCGTTCATTATCTGAGAGTAGGACTTGGGCTTCTTGAACTCTTGTTTCAAGGAATTTTTAATCTCTTCAATGGTTTCATTCACATGTTGGTCGATGTATCCCATATACCATTCCAAGGCTCTTCCTTCAAAGGCAAGGGATAGCTACGCTCTTTTCACCGCATCACTGGCTACATTCTGCATAGTCCATACCGATCCTGCGACAAACCAGAACTGATCCATATCTTCATCTCCTACACCTTTGAAGGTGGGTAGCTTCATGTGTGAGGCCATATCATCTTTTGGTGGAGGAGGCAGTCAGTTCTTACCCCTATGAGGGTTCGAAGGTGGCATAGACGGAGAGCTATACGCGACAGAGTTTCTTACTGGACTATAGCCAGATCGATCTCCTTCTTGATTAGTTATGTAGTATTTACCATTGCACGTTGTACCCTCACTTTGATCGGAGCTCATTCACATTGTATGACTACACAGAATGCTCTTTTCACATAATAAGATATTAATCAGTAGTGGTAGAGTTTTTAGAAACTTACCGCGGAAACGCTTGAAGACCCTTCGTTCTACTTCTGAGTAGAACACCAATTGATCAATTTCAATTTTTTTCACAAACCCTCCTATCACACTATCCACCCAGTGGTATACCATAAGAGTGATGGTGTTATTAGTCTCTTCTAATTTCCAAACCATCTCTGGGGTCCACTGTGTGACCCATTCGTCCTTCCAACATTTCTTGGAAATCTACGATCCTTGCGAGCCACTCCTGAAGCTCAATCACAAATGTCACAAAGAAAATATCGTAGATCTATGTTAAGATTTACTTTTCTTCCACTCCTCTGTGTTTAGATTTGTACTGCGATTCTCTCTTACTGTGAATTCCTAAATCTTCTTTTCAAACCACTCTGTAATATTCCTAGTTAGTCCTAAGCTAATTGGAATATCCAATTTTTGTTTTATTTCTTTGCTTAAAGAATAAATGTGTAAAGGAGGTTCATCAAACTCCTAATAAATAATAAATCAAGGCCAAATGTAAAAAAGGCTAAATCATGGCTCTGTAAGCAATCACCCTTAGGTGTGAAAGGGGATTGGATATTTTGACTAGGTCAACCTTGACCAAATCCACAAAGTTTTCTAGAAGGAATGGCCATCAATGTGGCACAACGCAATTCTAGATGGAGATGGATTGTGTGAAAGAGAAGATTTCATTGAAGGTGGTTTAGGGTTTACGAGCTCTTAATCCTTATAAGGAAGGGCATGGCAGCATGGAGATGTTGTTGAAGATATGATATTTTGATATATTGTATCTTTAGACCATATAGATTTCTTTGGTTGTTTAGCCTAGATTGCAAATACTATTTAGCATTGGGATTTCCTGTTTAGGAATTCCACCTCTTCCCATTGAGTAGCTCTTGTGAGATTCTTGTATTTCATAGTCCACTATCTGGCTTGAGGCCAAGCTTCTCCTTTCAACTACAACTCAGATCCTATTAAGGGTTTGGTTGTCTTTGCAATCTGCAGCAAGTGGAGGCTAGATCTATTCAGATCTAGGACATTTCAGTGCCCTTTTTCAGTGTAGGAGTCTTCTACTCCAATTGGAGGAGTGTATTGGAGTGATTGAGCATCATTTTCTGATCTTGGCATGTGGCCAACTATCATCTATACCCTATAGTGTAGTTTCTCTTCTAGATCTATGTTATTCTTGTAGGTGTTGTTTCAGGGAGTTTGGGTGCACCATTTGGAGAGCTAGTTTATGAGTGTTGGGGATATTCCCTTCACTTTGAGATCCATTGGAGGAGATCCATACATTGTATATTTCAGATCTTATTTGCATATTTTTTAATACTACTAAATCATTGAATATTTCTGTAGATACGCATTCTTAGATCTCAGATCTACTGCTTATGCTTGGTGTAATGCTCAAAACCCCAAGGGGATCTGAAAGAGGATCCTTTCTAGTGCATGGATATGTTTGGATCTGATATTTTATGCACAGATCTGCTCTAGATCTGGCATGTAATCAACAACAGTTTGCAGCCTAATAAAATATCGTTGTTAAGGTAGTTTCAGTCCATACATCCGGTTGCAGCACCTCTTTTAGGGTTTTTCTTCTGTTAATGTGTAATATCCAAAAAGGGAGAATGCAGTAATACTTAACACAATATAAGAACTTGCAGCAAGATAAAAAATAAATCTTAAGGAAACATTAGAATTTACAGAGAAGATGAGCCATTTTATTATATTGGAGAAGAATCAGTTACACAATGTACAAAATATGAGTAGATCTAGCCAAGAAGTTGGTCTACAATCACCTAGAAAGAATTCTACAACAGGTACAGCATAACTGGAGAGGCACTGAAGCAAATACTGCATTTCCCCTTCATCAAAATATGAACATATAGATGCAGGCTGAAGAGTAAAATGTAGATCTACTCAAAACTAAAGCTCAGATGATGCCAAGATTCAAGATCTGGCCAATGTGATGGATTCCCAAGATAACCCAGAAATAATTTTCCAGATATACAACTTTGGAAAATCACCTCACTAGGATTTGGTCCTTGATCTGCTAGGAAATATAGATCTGAAGCTAGATCTGACAAATAGATGGCTGAAATATGATATCAGATCAGATCTATGCTTGAAGGGTCGATCCCTTCTTCAGATCTATGAGCTAGAAGCTCTAGATATAGCTTCCCAATCCTCCAATGATGATTGCAACTGCAGCGACACAACTGCCTCTAGAAACTATGCTATGAGGGAGAGAGAGGCCTTATACCTGTTGAAAAATTCTGCAATAAACTACAGGATGATGGTAAGACTATGGAAATTTGAGGGAATGATCCCTCACAAGATTACTAGCTGAAATACTAGCAACTTCCTTCCTCCCTTTTGATCTGCAAGGTAGACAGCGTAATTCCTGAAGGAAGTACTGCTGCTGGGAGGTCAATATCTTTTGGCTTGATTCTAGATCTCCAATGAAGCTCGGGGAAGCTGATATTTAAGCCCAAGGTGATAGGAACATACCCTCACCAGTTATCCAGCTGAAGTACTGAAGACAACTTCTTCCTTCCAAACTGATCTTCAGAAATATGCAATTTCTAAATATGAATGTTCTCCAGAAAGTAGCAAAAGTGATGTGGCACTTAAAGCCTGATGTAGAATTAAGTACAAGACTCTTTCTAGAGCTTCTCTAACAAACAGGTGGGATTACCGACCAGGAACACCCTGTGCTAAATAGCACCTGTAATCTCTGCTAAATAGCCCAAGAAAGCAATGGAATGTCACAGGACAATTCCAGATCTGCAAATATCTTTACATCAAGAATAATCAGCATGCCCTCATCCTTGCCTTCATCTTCTTTATATAAAATTTGAGCCTTCCCAAGCCTTGGCCCTCATCTAGACTGCGCTGTCACATGTGGACAATATCCTCCAAGTTGGACTGCGTTGTTTGACCAAATCAACCATCATGTCTAGGTGCAATGTATACCTTCCATCAAGTATGCCTTTTTTGCACAACGTCCTCCATCACCTTATCATGAATGTCCCATGATATTTTACATATTCAAGATCTTAGTTGATTGAATCATCCCTCTGTTTGATCCCTTCAAGATCTTAGTTGACTGTGTCAACCTCCATGATCTATCTCATTAATGAGACAGGTTCTCCAATTTCATTCACATTAGTAGTTGCTCAACTAACTTATTATGTAGATATAGGCTTAATTAATCCACATTCACACACACAAAAGTGGATATTTATTCATATTGAGGATTGTGTGTCCCTCCACCCTTTTTATTTACTTAATTCATTAAGAAAATCAAGGACTCTAATATTCCAAATAAGATGTGAAAATTTGGGAATATTACAGCCCCCCCCCCCCTGGGAAAATGTTGCTTTTCCTCAAGAAACTCCAAAAGTAGATGCAAATCCATCTATTCCCCTCCCAATGGCATCCACATAAGCAAGGCTTCCTCCATATTCTACAATTTGTTATGCATGATTGGTTCCAAATTTGTCTTTCAAAAACATATAGAATGACCTCTAACTGTATGGTTAGATGCCCTCCTTCTATCATGAAGTACCAAGTGACAACCATATGATGTCCAACATCATCATCAATACATGAGATACATAAAATAAAATAGCTCTTTCCATAAAGGAAAAGCTCCATCATACAATACATCTCTCCATCCCATGTTTCATGAATTTGATTGAGCATTATTATGCTCTCACCCTTAGCATTGTTGGCCTTGTTGGATCCAAGCATCATTCCAAAGTTATTCAAAATAAGAAGGAAAGGAGCTATATGGGTAGACAAAGATGTCAAACCATATTCTCCTAAGAGTAACCACCGGAGTAAAGCCCTTTGCTGCCATCCTCCATCTCCTCCATGTAAGATGGACAAGCCAAACTCCCCCAAAAGCAACCAAAGCAACAAGAGATCTTGCTTATTTCTCTCCTCCTCATGTACATCATGAAGTAAAAACAAACTAATGGACATATGGGATGTCACATCATCCCAATTCAAAGAAACATCATCAATGCACATCATGAGAGCATCATGCCAAGATTTTCCCAAGACAAAACACATAGGCATAGGAGATGTCATGTGGTGGCCAATCTCTCTCAAGTGAAACCAAAATGAACAAGCCTTCTTTTGCTGCATTATTTCATTGATACACAAGGCTTGAATCAGAAAAATATGAGCTATTTGATGGTAACCATACTCACCCAAGAGCAGCCAGTGCAGCCATGCCTCCTTCTTCATTTCATAAGTGTTCTTCAAGGCATGGATCAAAGAAATAGGAGCCTTTGGGCAGTGAAAATAACCTCCCAAGGGAAAGCAACGTAACCAAGCTTGTTGGCCCATATAAATTTGAAAGTGGTTATGCAACCCCTTGCTTATCTTCCTCATCCACTCATCCCAATATGGATGATGAGTGATGTGCTGCATAATCATGGTATCCTCCCATTGTAGAATACCATCTTCCCCAAAATAATGAAGAACTTTGCACTCCATGAAATTTTGAAGTGCACCTCCAATGAGATCTCTTAATGAGACCTTCTTCTCATCCATGGACTTCCAAAAACAATGAGGTCCTGGATCTGATGTAGGTAGAATTTTCTCTTTGAGCTGTGAGGTGTTAATTGAGAAAGTGTCATCAAGAAAGGACAATATTGTCCTCTTGTCCAGAGTGACAATATTGATAGCCTCCTCCTTAGGAAATGTCTGTTTACGGCACATCTTTGTCTTCTTCACATCAAACTTCTTTCTCAACTTGTGAAAGAAATCTGAATATTTAGTCACCTTTGCATGCTCCATGTGTCCAAACCACCAAATCATTAGCTCCATATCGTTAGCCACCCATAATATTTTGTTATACGAAAAGGTGGCTAAGACTTTTAAGCCTCCAAGGAACAAATTTTATCACGAAAAATTGTTGGCTCTTGAAGACTCCTAGAAGGCCTCGTGTCTCTCCGTCCAAAATCTTCATTGCCGTTACCGCTTTATACTTAGAATTCGCTGATTCCAAGTAAAAGACTACCGAAAGACCTTCATTTTCCCCCTTCTCAAACCTTCACACCGCTCCCCTTTTTCTCCACAAAACTTCCTCGTTTTCATAAATCCTCTTCTTCCATTTATGAAAAATCACTTTCCCATAGTTAAAAACCCATTTTTTGACTATCCCGAAACCATCAAATTCCATTGAAAATTATGAAAAATTCATAAAAAAAATACAAGTATTATGACTATGGACTCAAGCTCCCTTCGGGCTAAGTCCTAACCACTTCCCCACCATACACTTTGAGCCGGGAACCATTTTCTAATGGGTTAAGGCGCTAATCGCATCTTAAAGAATCAAATGTACAAGTCTTTTGCCATACTCCGAAGAACTCGATTGCGATTAGCCTCGTCGCTTAAGACCCCCGATCATATTATTTTCATGTAACCATGAAACCCGCCCCTCGCGCTTAAACTCGTGAAGATCTCATGCCCAATCCATTTTTTTCCTTTCGTAAACCCAAAAACCCATTTAACCAAAGTTTTTAACTTAAAAACTTAAGTCACATGTTGAAATACTTTTTAATAGGTAGATTAAAAAAGACCCGATCGCGCGATCGTGATCGGGAGAAATCAAATGGGTCGATCAAAAGATCGCATCGAAATCTTCCGACGCAATTGGGTTTTGAGTGTTAAAGCCCCCGCCCTCCATTTCATATGACTTATGCCCAAGACCAAGTGTTAGAAAACCCCTATGGCCGAATCGCATCGGAATTTTTTAAATGGGCTGATTGAAAGACCGGGCCCGCAGTTTCCGATTGCGATCGTCCGATATATATAAAGCCCCGGGGCCTATCATGTTTCATACACCCAAAGGCCCCGCAATCGGTGCCTATTCCCTTCACATATAAATATTCCGCCCCGATCTATGTAAACCTTTGTTTTATATTAAAAACTTTAAGTTTTTCGTATATTATAAAGGTTTCTACTATTCCACTCCAAATTTAATCCCTATCGTTGATCGTGTCGATAAAAAGGCCATTGCTCCGTCGCATCGACGATTTCAATCGCATCGCAAATGTTTAATCGCATGCGTTTTGTTTGCCCTTCGATTGCGACTCCCCGATCCACTCTCCACCGTTGATCTCGTTCTTAGATCGATGGTCAGCCGCATAATCGCTTCTCCCTCCCGGCTGCGCAATCGCATCGGGTTTTTCAATCGCACCTTTTTTCACCACCCCCTAATTTTGAGGGTTGCCTTTGCTTGTCACTTTTTCTGATAAACACGAGATGACCACTACTTACCATAAAAATGCCAATTGTTTGAAGGCAAGAGAAAATCGCTACCCCTTCCAATCGCATCCAATCACTATCAAGCCCCATTTCAATAAGGGGGGACTTAAATTCATAGGAGAAATCCATCCCCCATCTTCTACCCGCATAGATGGATCCTTATTGCCAAAGACTATTTCACTAAGTCGATAGAAGCCATTCCTCGTAGGCAGGCCAATGATTCAGCTATAAAATTTATGGAGACTAATATTCTTCTGTGTTTAGCTGCCCTTCCAAAAATTATCACCGATAATACGCAAAGATTTGGATCAAAGAAAATGGTTGACTTCTCGTCATAAATACCGTACAACACTAGTATCTCCACCCTATTACCCTCAAGGTAATGGACTTGCGTAATCTTCCAACAAAAGCTTAGTGAACATAATCAAGAACTGTTTGAGGACAATAAAGTCTTGCACACAAAGTCGGGTCCATGCACTTTGGGTCGACAAGATTAACTTTGAAGAAATCCATTGGTATGTCACCTTTCCAACTTGTGTATGGTACGTATGCAATTTTCCCTAACATCCTTGGTGTGCCGCTATGAAGTTGATTCAGAGTTGTAGACCGAAGAAAATAACATGACCAGAGAATAAATCAGACCATTCATCTTCAAAGAAACCGCAGAGGAAGTATAACAAAGTATCGTTAAGCAAGATAGAATTAAGAAGATTTTTGATAGAAGAACAAAGGCCAGCCTATTTCAAGATCGTGGACAAAATTTTAAAGTGGGACTCAAGGAGGGAGTGAAAAGGGCGCGCGGGAAAATTTGACAAATCATGGCTCGCCCTTATTCATTCATTCGCCGATTGCACAATGCATTTTTCTTAAGTAGGAACTCGGATGGAACAGATTTGCTTGGGGGTCCCGTCAATGGCAAGATGCTTACATTACTTTCCTTGGATCCATGTTATGTTTTGCCTTTTTATCTTTTTTCCATTATGAATATTCCATTCACCATCGTATTCAAAGTTATGAAAAATCAAAAAATACAAAAAACAAAGAAAGGAAGAAAAGAGGCGTAATGAAAAACAAGAAAGGCAAAGCCCCATGCCAAAGAGAAATAAATCTAAAAGTGTGCAAGCTCAAATGCCACTCCCTAAAACACACTTCTAGTTAGTCAAATCAAGCGAATTCGACTTGTTGGGCCTTTAATTTTTCTCGCCGATAAGCGTAGTGAATTCGATTTGCCAAACCGTTCAATCTTCGCTTATCAAGAGATAGATTAGGATAGAAATTGAAGGTTCAAACAAGCTCAAAATCCGAACCAAATTTTCCAAAGAAAGATGACTCAAAACTATTTCATTTTCCTAGCTTCAAGATAGAGATCCGTTCTAATCAACCCAAAATCCGAAATCCGTAAGAAAAGAAAATACACGCTCAAAAGCAAAGCAAAAATGTATTGCAGAAGAAAAGAGAAGGCCATGATAAGAGACTTTCGTATCTTAAGCCTTCCATTTTGATTTTAAAATTTCTGCAAATAATAATCTATGTGGAGCTTGTTTTATGCCATAGATCATGAAGAAGTCAACAAATTAATCTCGACTTGGCCGTTTTTAAATTTTTGTCGTAGAAATTAGAGAATTTCAGAGTTCGCCGGGACAGCCTGAACCTACCGTACGTAGATTAGGTAGAGAAACATCCGAGCTCAACTTTTTAACTGGAGTTCAGGGAGAAATAAGGAGTAGCATTAGATTAGTTTTTTATGCTTTCAAAAGAATAAAATGTTGTGATCAGAGTTCGCTTAACCAAGTGCACTCTAATGAAGAAGAAAAAATGTTAGATCTATAGGATTTGTGGTAGAAAGTTGTATTGATAAAAACTATTGTTTTCATGGTTGCTAATATGCTTTAAGATCATCCAAAGAAAGAAGCGCAACCCAATGGATTTGTGCACAAGCTCTACCTCTCCTGCAGAATCCAAGTCTCCGAAGTTCTCGATACCTTCAAGAAGGAATCATCCCCAAGTGGAGCCACCGTTAGCCACCTATAATATTTTGTTATACCAAAAGGTGGCTAAGACTTTTTAAGCCCAAGGAACAAATTTTATCACTTAAAATTTTTGCCCCCGAAGACTCCGTAAGGCCTCGTGCCTCTCGTCCAAAATCTTCTATCGTCATATCATTGATACTTAGAAATTCTTAAGTGATTCCAAGTAAAAGATCACAGTGACCTTTCATTTTCCCTCTTCTCAAACCTTCATCTGCTCCCTTTTTCTTACCAAAACTTCCTTTTGTTTTCATAAATCCTCTTCTTCCATTTATGAAAATCACTTTCCCATAGTTAAAAACCCATTTTTTCGACTATCCCAAAACCATCAAATTCCATTGAAAATTATGAAAGAATTCATAAAAAATACAAGTATTATGACTATGGACTTAAGCCCCTTTGGGCTAAGTCCTAACCACTTCCCCACCATACGCTTTTGAGCCGGAACCATTTGGTAATGCGTTAAGGCGCTAATCGCATCGCGAAAGAATCAAATGTACAAGTCTTCGCTATACTCCGAATAACTTCGATCGCGATTAGCCTTGCTGCTTAAGACCCCCGTTCATATTACTTACAACCTCAACCCATTTCTCGGCGCTTAAACCTTGTGAAGATCTCATGCCCGATCCATTTTTCCTTTGTAAACCCAAAACCCATTTAACCAAATTTTTTAACTTAAAACTTAAGTCACATGTTGAAATACTTTAATAGGTAGATTAAAAAAAGACCCGATCGCGCAATCACGATCGCAGAAATCAAATGGCCGATCAAAAGACTCGCATCGAAATTTTCCGATGCGATTGGTTTTGTTGTTAAAATGTCCCCCGCCTCCGTTTCATATGACTTATGCCCAAGACCAAGTGTTAGAAACCCCTGGGCCCGCTGAATCGCATCACAATTTTTTAAATGGGTTGATCTTAAAGACCGGCCCGTTAGCTCCGATCGCGATTGGCCCTCGATATATATAAAGCCCCGGCCTATAATGTTTCATACACCCAAAGGCACCGCAATCGGGTGCCTATTCCCTTCACATATAAATATTCCGCCCCGATCTATGTAAACCTTTGTTTTATATTAAAAACTTTGATTTTTCGTATATTATAAAGGTTTTCACTATTCCACTCAAAGTTAATCCCTACCATCGATCATATGCCGATCAAACGGCCATCGCTCCTCCGTCGCATCGGATGATTTCAATCGCATCACAAATGTTTAATCGCATGCGTTTGCTTTTCCTCTCAATTGCGTACTTCCCCGATCCACTCTCCACCGTTGATCTCGTTCTGCATCGAAGGCCGTCGCATAATTGTTTTCCCTCCCGATCGCGCAATCGCATTCTGGGTTTTTCAATCGCACCTTTTTTCGCCACCCCCGATTACCGATCCCCGATCGATTGTCCACCATTGATTCTCTTCGCGCCTTCCGAGATCCGACGCTCATTTCCTCCGATCACGAGTCTTACCGTCGCTTCAAAACCCGCCGACTATTTCCCACCGTTGGATCTAAAACCTCGCATCAACGGTCATCATTCAATCGCTTCGACCCTCCCCCCCGATCGCGCAATCGACCGCAGTTTTTCAATCGCGCCCTTTTCTCCTCCCCCCGATTGTGATTCCCCAATTAAATCCGGACCGTCCACGGTCTCGCATCCAATGGTCACGCTCCTCTCCCCGCTCTTCTCGCGCTTAACCTATTTTCGTCAGATTTCTTAATTATTCGTGTTTTGTGCAGGTTTTCAATGGTTTTCTTACTGCTATACGAAGAAATGTCGAGGGCTGGAAATGACGATTCTCATGCCTTCGTTTCATCGAGTGTAAGCCATCCACGGCTCCATTCCATGTTTTGTCAATGTTTGGCGAGCATTGATGCCGAGAAGCTCAAAGACGGCCCCGCACATCGACAAGACACCGTTTTTATTTGAAAGGAATGTAACAAGAGAGTATTAGTTTTGAAAATAAAGCACTACCGACAAAGATTGAAGACACATACGCGGGATTACTACGAAGACTTCCGTTATGAAAAAGCCTAATCCCCGACTCAAAACACAACCTTAAAGAAAATCATAAGTGTTTCACCGACAGGGTATTTCCACCACTTCAATGAGGTGAATAAATTCCTCATCTACCAAAAAAGCCACCCTCGTTGCTCCTTAACCCCTTTCAAACAAAGAGGGGTCAAGTTATTAAAGAAAATCCAATATTCGCCCAACACAAACATAGGAATTATTTCCAAGGAAATCAATGCGTAAAATATCTCGTAGTTACTCCACACATTACACAGAGCCTCAAAGTCAAATAAGACTCCCATCAAGTTTTAAATTCATAAATTGTAAACATTAATACAAGGGTCCATCCGTTCACTTCTCCGTCGAGCCCCTCAAAAGGCCGAGAAGTCTTGAACCCGTATTAATTATCTTGAGAGACTTTTCTCAAATCACCTCCTCATTCTTCTATAAATACCGCGAAGAAGATGATAAATTGTTGGTTGAGTTGTTTACGTAGCTTTGAAAACACATTCGAGCCTAAACTTCCGATTGTAACAAGGTTCATCGGCCCCTTGGAGCTCGCTTGTGATAGATTAGTTAGGTCGAATAGTGAAGATGATTGTTGAACCGAAACATTGACTTGAAGACTCGTAACCGGTTTGACATCAATATAAAAGTTGTTGTTTCTTGGGATCCTTATCTATGTCATCTAAGTGAAGTACCCCTCTTTGTTATTGTTTTCCTTCATATGCCATATTGTTCATATTCCTCTCGTAAAGAACAAGCTTAAACAGGGTTAGGATCTACCGTATATCAATAACCTCTCGGCCGAGAAATCTTTATCTTAATTTTTTCCTCAAGTTTGTTTATTCAAGAATTATTTAATACGCTTAAACAAATAGGAATGTTACGTTCCCTCATCCTTCTACTGGCGAAACACCTGCTTGAATGTGATTTCCATTATTTTGCTATTAAAGCTAGACTAGAGCAGATATGGTTTGCCCCGATTCCAAAGATCCCTTTTCTCCAAAGCGTTACATTCTAAAAATTTCCCTTCGGTGTTGACTTAAAGCAGACTAGCTTTTAAAAGTACTTTATCCGATCTTAAGTTACACTTTGTTTCTCTTATATGTTTTCATACTTTCTCAAGGTAATTATGTGGAATAATCGGATTGTTTGTCAATTGGTTACGCCGTAATAGAACTTTCCAAGAAGTTTATGGTTAGCCCTATCCTTGGTTCGTTTTTTAAATGTCAGCTACTTAAGAGGCTTTTCTTGTTTGACCCACTATAAAACCCTTTGAGAAATTATTATAAGTTTCCACCCTCCAACACTTTATTGTTTCCATCCCACTACCCAATCTCAATAATCTTTGGTGGTATAGATGACTTTCCCCTTGGGTCACTTCGATGTTGTTGTTCAATTAAAGCCCCGTTATGACTCCATAGCCCAATGGATTAAAACCAAAGTACATATCTATCTTTTAGCCATAGCCGTTCATCCCTCTCAACTTCTCACCTTGAAACTCTTTGCATTCGTGACTTTTCACCTCAAACAAGAACTATGCTCAACCATCCAAAAACAAAACAAAACCCTTGGCCTTCATAACTAGCCTAATATCATTATCTCAAACTTCAAAGACAATATCCATCTTTGCATATACGGATGCATCCCTCCGGATTCGTGAGGGCTAACATCCCAGAATCCCAAAGTTGGTTGAAACGATGTTGTTTCGTAAATTGGACTTCGCCAATATTAAGTAATAAATTAACAGAACCTAACATTTCATGACTACTGGGAATTACAAACCTGCATCTCTTTAAGATAATTATACGATATTCAGAGATTTGGTTCATAGATAATTTGCTTTATTAACTGTACCGGAGTCACTGGAAGAACATTTCTCGCATCTACTGGGGGAGATGAGTGTTTGTATAAGACTTTAGAGACCTCGTAAAACCCTTGATTCAAGAAAACTTTGTGAGAAGCAGCTTTTCAAGCACTACCACAGTAAAATGGTAATCATGATTAAACTTGTTTGAATCAGTTGACAAACTAGGTCAACCCTAGGATTCCGATAAGGCTTCATATAACCTTGAAAAAAAAAGCTAGCTAGCCATAAGAGTAGACCTTGCCTTGTCTCATAACCTTAGCTAAGTTTTGAAACAGAAAGTTAGACATTCTTAAACCACACTACTAAAAACAACCCTAAAAACCTAAAAAAATTTCGCATTGGTATTCAATAAACATGGTGGGACTATAAAACCTTTTACCTCCAAAGGAGCTAAAAACTTCCACTAGCGACTCCACAATCCTTAAGAAACCTACATTCCACCGAAAGAACCCTTATCATCATAACATCATTTAAAACTCGCTAGGAGGACTCGTAGGATTAAATTAAGTAACAGAAGATTAGTTAACCTCTTAAAGATTGTCATATCTGGTTGAACTCGTCGTTTATTCGGTTCAAAAGTTACGCATGTTGGCTTCGTAAAGATTCACACTAGAGCCCATCCCGACCCTAATCCACCCGAGATAGTTGATGACCCAAAATTATCCTTTGGAAGTCTCCTAAGGTTAAATTATCAATCGTTTTCGCATCACCCCGAGAACTAATTCATCTCGAAAATCTTTCATTTCACAACAATCACAAGTTGACTTAGTAAATCCATCTTAATCAGGTCATTTGATGATATAATATAGCCTAGACTCGAGTCTTCACTTTCATCCCCGAAGACAAGTAAACATCCCGGTAGTAGAGAAACAACACCTCCCCGATTTACATTTCCCCTTCACAACCTAGGTGTCTCTCATCCAATATTAGCTCGCAATTACCACTCTCGATCCATCCACTTTCAGTCATCCTACATCCACCTGCTCAAAAACCACCACACCTCAGCCCACTTTCCCTTTTGTTAATCCACCTTCGTGAATCCACCTCCACTCGGCCATGGTCGTACAGACGTTCCCTTAGTCCTTCCCCGTACCATTAGTCAACCTTCCACAGACTATCAGTCCAAAATCCCATCGTATGATGCTAGCACAAGCACAACCGCATCACAACATGTGGATAATATGAATGACTACATCGATTTTAAAATGAAATCGATGATGATTCCGTTTTCGCTTCCGCATTATTTACTCAAAGCTTAGGGAGAAGTAAGAAAATGGTTTAAAGGCTTAGACCCCACAGTATAAATGATCTCCAAGGCTTCCATCAAACATTCTTAAACAAGTGGGAAAGTAAGGAAGAACCATCTCCAAAACAAGTTCTCGCCGATTACAACAATCTCCATTGGAACCCGAAAGTGCAAGCCTACCGCACCGCATTCAACAATGCTACTATGCACTTTCCGGAACTAAAATCACAAGGTTCAGCTTTAAATAAATTTCCAAAGGTTTTGACGCCGACATGACCTATTCACCGAGAGAGATATTTTGCAACTCTTGAAGACATGCAAAGGGGTGCTCTTTCTCAGGAAGTGAACTTGATGGAGAAAAGACCAAGAATGAAGAGCGAGAAGAGAGTATCTTTAGAGAGGAGTCTACACCTTCTACTTCCAACTCAAAGATGGAAAGGATGATGGAAGAGATGAGCATAATTAAAAGAGCACAAGCAAGTCAAAATCAAACTCGCTCCTCAAAACAAACCAAAACTACGAATCGAATGTTGTAAGGAACCAACCCCCCAAACAGCATCAGGAAGACAGATCAACGATTACTCCTCCCTTTCATCGTAACTATATAAGTGAGGTTGAGGAAACAAAATAAGAAATAACAGAGGAAGGTGCTATCAACATGGCCGGAGGTCAATGATGATGATTTTGAGATTCATTATGATAAAAACAAGGTCTATATACACCGTATGATGACAAAAGAGATGATGATGAAAATCATTATCAAGACATGGAAAATAAGCCACTGAAGCTCAAAGGGAATATGACCTTAGAAGAAAGACTAATCAACAAGCCCCCAACACCAAAACCTCGACAAATATTCACAAAACAACACTTCAACCAAGCCTAAAATGGTCAAACACAAGGAAAAAATGGTGGTCGTAAATTCGATAAAGGTAAAGAGAAAGGCACTCAAAACACCGAAAAACAGAAAGTGCAACCTAGCAAATGCGTACTAACACTTCAGCCTAGTACTCCTATTACAACCGTTATGTCGAAGGTAAATAAAACAACTAACAAGTTGTTGTTACCGATAAAGTGACACGAATAAGGTCGAAACCAGCATCAAAGAATCAAATTCTTCTACCGGAACAAAGAAATTTCAAGATTAAAATCTATGTTCCCTTTAACCGAGTTAGCTTCCCAACACGTATATAGAACTCAAATTTTTGAAGGTTTTAAATATAGAGGAAAATGGAGATATAGTCAATCTTAAAGGATGACCACCCGAGCTTATTTTTGGTCCAAAGATTGAAGGTAGACACCAAGAGGGACCGTTCCTCCTTTCTATGTGAGTTTAAACGTTCATGAAAAACTTCACAATGCTATGCATGATTCCTCGGGCTTCTCAAGGCATCAATGCCTAAAGCCGTGATGGAGAGCCCCCAAGGCTAGAAAATCACCGTACCTTACAAAGAGACCTCACTCCTTTGATCAAGTAGAGCAAAATGTCTAGGATCGTACGCATCTCCGTGTTAATTTAGCCCGCATCCTAGCCAAATGCTTACTCATGGAAATTGTTGTAGTTGATGTACCCCCAAAGTATGGAATGTTATTATCAAGATCTTCGGGAGCTAAGTTATTAGGACTACAGAGGACACGACGTATGCGACTATCCCCGTTTTCAGAACCAGACGAAGACTTTACAGTGAGTTTATATGCAATATATACCACAAGTCAAGACAGACCCTCAAAACTCTCCTCTCTATTCCTAGCACAGTGCCTTCGATTCTTTTATCATGTTTAACGATGAAGCATCAGTGAACACATCACGTTATCGCATTAATGGTCGATAGAGAGGAGGAGGAATACTACTGAATCGTCGAAAATGTATTGTCGAACCTCGTACAATCTAGTGAACAAAAACATAGGTCTCCGCTTCAACTATGTGTCCTTTACCTTGAACATTGAGAGTCAGGAAAGCGCATCTCCATTCACTAAAAAATCTGAAGGGATAAAAAAAATTAAATTGGGGTTGCTAATCATGAACAATCACAAGGCATCATAGTTGTAGAGGACATTCGCCAAACAGATGAAGCTAAAAACAAATTCTCTATGGAGTATGCATTTTGATCGTCAGCACTAGAAATAACGTCAAAAGTATGTGTTTGGATTCGCAACACTATAAGCAACCACACCGAATGCATTTCGTAAATTAAACTTCCGTTGTTCCAACAACATACGAATACGAATCCCTTCTATTATTAGTTTACATTTGTTGAAAAGTTAGGAGCCAAGAGAATTAAAATTCACTAGGACTTGGAATTAATCATTAGGCAAGTCAATGGGAAATATAACGCTCATCACCCTAGACTTAGGGCCTATCTAAATGATGTCGTGGACCTTTTAGAAACTTTCGATGAGTCTGAATTAATTTTTGGTCCCAAGAAAAGAAATATTACAGCCCACAATTTAGCCTTTGTAGCTAGTACATGATCGATGCCATATGAAACCTATAGACATCACAACTCCGATAAAATTTAGGACGAGCCATGCCCGATAACGAAAACATTACAGGGTTTGAAAACGACAAACAAATAGAAGACTTCATGCAATTCAGAAATGATTTCGAACCAAACGGTTCGACTCGACTATGAAACAACGCAAGGAAGAAATTTTATGGATAAAGAACCGTCTCCGAACTCAATATAAACCCTCGTTATCCGGAAAACTTGAAGGTAAAACAGAAACGAATGCAATAGTCCGAAACAGAAGAGTTAGAAATCAAGACTCCAAAGATGAAAGGGGTTGCTCACGGTTCCACCCTTTAGAAGAGTTGTTTGATTTTAACGATGTGGAAAATAAGCCAAAACTCTGAAACCCTAGAGAGACTGAAGTGGAGGAATGCAATATAGGCGTAAAGAGAAATCAAAATGATCAAACCGTCCAAAACTTTGCCACCACACTAAACTCAAATACATAGAGTTGTTCAAAGAATTTTCTCGATGTTTTTGCATGGAGTTGCCATGATCTTAACCTATGATAATCGAAAATAATAAAAGACAAAAATCCCTCTTAAAGAAAAACCCTAAACCATTTCAAACAAATCGCGTTGGCAATAAACCCCGTCCCGCTGCTATTGGTTCAAGGAGATCATGAAAATGTATGATGTCATTATTGTCCCCGTTAGATATTCCGAATGGGTATCTAAGTCGAAATCGTTAGGAAGAAAATCCTGGAGAAATCAAGCTTTGTATAGATTTTAGAGACGAAACAAAGCTTCATTAAAAGACAACTACCACCAAACATGGATCACATTCTACAAAGGGTGGTAGGGTCTAGAAGAATTTCTTTGCCGGATGGTTATTCGGGGTACAATCGTACTCCGTTTACCCTACCGATCAATTAAAGACAAAATTTTACTACACCCTCGGGGCACCTCATGTATGTGAAAATGCCCTTTGGTCTAATGAATGGCCGGAGCAACCTTTCAAAGAGCCATGGACATAGCATTCTCTAAGAATTCAGCTTCTTCATCATTATCTATCTTGATGATGTTACCGTGTTTTCAAAAACAGATGAAGAGCACTTCGAACATTTAAGAAAAGTTTTCGAGAAATGTAGAAAGTTTGGGATATCTTTAAACCCTAAGAAGACATTATTTGCCTCCAAGAGGGTAAACTTCTTGGGCACATTATTTCGAAGAGGGTATAAAGATAGATCCTAAAGAGGATTGAGGCCATATTGCAAATCTCTCATCCTCGAAACATCAAGGAGTTGCAATCTTTCAATGGGAAGATTAAATTTTTGAGAAGGTTCATCCCTAACTTAGCCGAGCTCCTTAGGAATATCACAAACATGTTAAAGAAGGAGCAAGGGGTAAATGGACCTTGGAAGCAAAGACATCCCTAGTGAAAAGCATTAACCAAAACACCGGTTCTCATAAGTCCCTTCCGATTTCTCAAAGGATTTTTTTATATCTTCTCATTTCGCACCCGTAACATACCATAGCCTCTTCGTCCTTTTTGCCGTAAAAATCCACAAGGACAAGAGCAAATTTTCTATTGCATTCTTTAGTAAGGCACGAGGGACGCCCCATTGAAGTACACAGTGGAAAGCAAGCTTTTCTTCGTTAAGGCTTTAAAAGACTTCTGTGGTATACATCCTTCACTCACACATCATCGCCTTTGTCCCAAATTCAGTTGTTAAACATACTTCACAGATGACCTAGATGGTAAGAGAGGTATGGATCGTTGTTATTCTTGAGTATGATTTAGAGATAAACCCCTGAGACTTTGTCGATCAAAGGCCAAGGTCTAGCTAGATTACATTAGCCACCAGAAGTTCTTTTATATTCATAACATTAGTTCTTGGATAACCAAGAAGAATTCTCAACCCCATCGTTGAAAACCATTTAATAATTCTCTTAGTATGTCGATATTGCTTATGTTTTTCTTAAATTAACACACTCTCCGGGTTTATCAAAAACAAAGGCAAGGTTTTTGAAGCCGAAAGCAGAAATATTGCATTATTGATAGATGTCTTTATTGGAAAAATGCAAGTGGTATATCGTTTAAATGTTTGCCTTAGCTTGATGCGCAGAAGGTTAAGAAGGAATTCCATGAAGGAGAGGTGGAGGTCATTTACCGGAATTCAAATGTACCCAACAAAATTCTCTTTGAGGGTTGGTTTCTATTTGCCTACTCTTTTTTCTCTGATATACACGAGATGACCACTACTTTCCATAAATGCCAATTGTTCGAAGGCAAGAGAAAATCACACCCCTTCCACCGCATCCAATCACCGTCGAAGCCCCATCAAATGTTGGGACTCTTAATTCTCAGGAAATCCATCCCCCATCTTTCCTCGCCCAAAGATAGATGGATCTCATCAAGCAGCGTAATTATTTCCCACTAAGTGGATAGAAGCCATTCTCGTAGGTGCCAATGATTCGGCTTATCATAAACACAGAGACTAATAATCTCTCCGTACCTTATTTCGTCCTTCCAAAATTATCACCGATAATGCGCATTTGGATCAAAGAAATGGTTGACTTCGCTATAAATAACATAACATCAAGTATTCTGCTGCCAAACTATTACCCTCAAGGTAATGGACTTGCGTAATCTTCCAACAAAAAGCAGAGAAGATGAAGAAAAAAATAGAGGACAAATAAAGTTTCGGCACACAAAGCTGTCCATGCACTTTGGGTCGACATTAACTTTGAAGAAATCTATCGGTATGTCACCTTTCCGGCCTTGTGTATGGTACGTATCTTAATTTTCCAATGTACTTGGTGTGCCGCTCAAGTTGATTCAGAGGCTGCGCACTCAAGAAAATAATACTGTGAGAATAAATCGACTCATTCATCTTCAGCAAACCAGAGGAAGTGTATAACAAAGCATTGCAAGCAAGATAGCATTAAGAAGCTTTTTGATAGAAGAACAAAGGAAGCAATTATTTCAAGACCTGGGACAAAATTTTAAAGTGGGACTCAAGGAGGAGGAAAAGGCAAGGCATGGAAAATTTGACAACCTATGTCTTTGCCCTTATTCTATTCATTCAGCTACAGTAATAATGCATTTTTCTTATAGGAACTGGATGGAACAGATTGCTTGGGGGTCCCGTCAATTTATGTGATGCTTAAGCATTACTTTCGATCCATGTTATGTTTTGAAGCCTTTATCTTTTTCATTATGGAATATTCCATTCACCATCGTATCTAAAAAGTTATGAAAAATCAAAAAATACAAAAAATAAAGAAAGGAAGAAAAGAGGGCGAATGAAAACAAGAAAGGCAAAGCCCCATGCCAAAAAGAGAAATAAATCTAAAAGTGTGCAAGCTCAAATGCCACTCCTCAAAAACACACTTCTAGCACAACCGTTTAATATTGACTAGTTAAGCCTTTAAATTTTTCTCGCCGATAGCGTAGTGAATTCGATTTGCCAACCGTTCAATTCGCTATCATATAGATTAGGATAGAAATTCAAGGTTCAAACAAGCTCAAAATCCGAACCAAATTTTCCAAAGAAAGATGACTCAAAACTATTTTATTTTCTCGAGTCACAAGATAGAGATCTCGTTCTAATCAACCTAAAATCAACCAAGAAAAGCAACACAAATTAAAAGCAAAGCAAAAACAAAGTTGTGAAAGAAAGAGAAGGCCATGATAAGAGACTTCGTATCTGCTTTCCATTTTGATTTTAAATTTTTGCAAATAATAATCTATGGCAAATTGTTTTTATGCCATATCACAGCAAGTCAAACAAATTTAATCTCGACTCGTCGTTTTTAAATTTTTGTCACAGAAATTAGAGAATGAAAGTCTGCCGGACAACTTAATCCCAACAGCATGTGAGAGATTAGGTAGAGAAACATCTCGAGCTCAATCGATTAATCGAGTTCAGTGAGAAATAAGGAGTAGTATTAGATTAGTTTTTTATGCTTTCAAAAGAATAAAATGTTGTGAATAGAGTTTCACAATCCAAGTGCACTCTAATGAAGAAGAAAAATGTTAGATCTATAGATCAGTAGGCAGAAAGTTGTATCGATAAAAACTATTATTTTCATGGTTGCTAATATGCTTTCGTAAGATCATCCACAAAATAAGCGCAACCCAATGGATCAAGCACAAGTCGCCCTCCTGCAGAATCCAAGTTCGAAGTTCTCGATACCTTCAAGAAGCATCATCCCCAAGTGGAGTCACCGTTAGCCACCTACAATATTTTGTTATACCAAAAGGTGGCTAAGACTTTTTAAGACCCAAGAACAAATTTTATCACTTAAAAATTGTTGGCTCTTGAAGACTCCTGTATGGGCCTCGTGCCTCCGTCCAAAATCTTCATTGTTGTTACCGCTTTATACTTAGAAAGTCCGCTCTATCTCCAAGTAAAAGACCCGCCGAAAGACCTTTCATTTTCCCTCTTCAAACCTTCATCTCGCTTTCCCCATTTTCCACAAAATCTCCGTTTTCTACAAATCCTCTTCTTCCATTTATGAAAATCACTTTCCCATAGTTAAAACCCATTTTTTTAATTATCCCGAAAACCATCAAATTCCATTGAAAATGGTGAAGAATTCATAAAAATACAAGTATTAGACTATGGACGTAAGCTCCTTTCGTCAAGTCCTAACCACTTCCCCACCATACGCTTTGAGCCGGAACCATTCTCTAATGGGTTAAAGCGCTAATCGCATCTAAAGAATCAAATGTACAAGTCTTCGCCATACCCCAAGAACTCCGTTGAATGCGATTAGCCTCGCTCTCTACACCCCCGATCATATTATTTTCAGTGTAACCCCGAACCCGCCCGCGCTTAAACTCGTGAAGATCTCATGCCCGATCCATTTTTCCTTTGTAAACCCAAAACCCATTTAACCAAAGTTTTTAATTAAAACTTAAGTCACATGTCAGAATACTTTAATAGGTAGATTAAAGACTCGATCGCGCAATCGCGATCAGAGAAATCAAATGGCCGATTAAAAAGACCTGATCGAAATCTTCCGATGCGATTGGGTTTTCGAGTGTTGGGGAAACGTCCCCCACCTCTCGTTTCATATGACTTATGCCCAAGACCAAGTGTTAGAAACCCCGCGTCGAATCGCATCGCAATTTTTTAAATGGGCCGGACGGAAGGTCGGCCCGTAGTTCCATCGCGATCGTCTCGATATATATAAAGCCCCGGCCTACTGCTCTACACCCAAAGGCCCCCGGCATAGCGCCTATTCCTCTACATATAAATATTTCGCCCGATCTACGAAACCCTTTTTTTATATTAAAACCGGGGTTTTTCGTATATTATAAAGGTTTTCACACTGCTCCACTCCAAAGTTAATCCCTACCGTTGATCATATGCCGATCAAACGCTCATCGCTTCCGTCGCACCTGATTTCAATCGCATCGTAAATGTTTAATCGCATGCGTTTTGTTTGCCCCCCCGATCGCGACTCCCCCGATCCACTCTCCACCGTTGATCTCGTTCTTATCGACGGCCATCGCATAATCGTTTCTCCCCCTCCCTAGCTGTGCACCGTACTCTGGGGAGCCAATCGCACCTTTTTCGCCACCCCCCGACACGATCCTCGATCGTCCACCGTCGATCTCCTCTCTCGCCTTCCTAGTTCGACCGCCCTCATTTCCTCTCGATCACGATTCTTACCACCGCTTCAAAACCCACCGATTCATTTCCACCGCGTGATCTAAACCTCGCATCACCCGTCATCGCCCGAATCGCTTTCGACCCTCCCGATCGTGCACTCGCACTTGTTTTTCAATCGCACCCTTTTCCTCCTCCCCCGATCGCGATTCCCAAATTAAACCGACCGTCCACGTGTCCATCCAACGATCACGCCCTCCCGCTCGAAGTAGTTTAACCTATTTTCACAGGATTTCTTAATTATTTCATGTTTTTTGTAGGTTTTCAAGGTTTTCATCATATATTTAACAAATGCCGAAGCCGGAAATGACGATTCTCATGCCTTTCGTTTCATCGAGAGAATCCATCCGCGGGCTTCATTCCATGTTTTGTCAATGTTTCATGAGCATTGATGCCGGTAGCTCAGCCGCGGTCCCGCACATTGACAAGACATTGTTTTATTCAAAGGAACAACAGAGTATTAGTTTTGAAATAAATCACGACAGACAAAGATCGAAGACAAGACATTGTGGGATTACTGCCAAGGACGGCGAGAAAAAGCCTAATCCCCCGACTCAAAACACGCGCTTAAAGAAAATCATGTTTCACCGACAGAGGGCTTCCACCGCTTCAAATGAGGTGAATAAATTCTCATCTACCAAAAACGCCACTCGTTGCCTCAAACCTTTCAAACAGAGAATGGGTTATTAAAAATCCGATATTCGCCTCCAACACAAATTAGTGAGTTACTTCTGCAAGGAAATCAATGCAGAAATATCTCGCAGTTACTCCACACATTACACAAGAGTTCAAAGTCAAATAAGACTCCCATCAAGTTTTAAATTCATAAATTGTAATACGCGGGTCCATCCGTTCACTTTCCATCGAGCCCCTCAAAATGAAGTCTTCGAACTCGTATTAATTATCTTGAGAGACTTTTCATATCACCTCCTCATTCTTCATAAATACCTCGTAAGAAGATGATAAATTGTTGGCTGAGTTGTTTTATAGTAGCTTTGAAATGGTTACTTGAGCCAAATCTCCGATTGTAAATAGTGTTCATCGTCTCGAGCTCGCTTGTGATAGATTAGTTAGCCGAATAGTGAAGATGATTTTTGAACCGAAACATTGACCTTGAAGACTCGTAACCGGTTTGACATCAATATAAAAGTTGTTTCTCGTATCCTGGTTCATGTCACTCATGAAGTGCACCTCTTTGTTATTGTTTTCCTTATATGTATGCCATATTGTTCATATTCCTCCGTAAAGAACAGCTGTTGTGGTTAGGATCTACCGTATATCAAGAACCTTCTCCGTCGAGAAACTTCATTCAATGTTTTCCTCAAGTTTTTTTATTCAAGAATGACGAATACAAGCCAAAGCCAGCTAGAATGTTGGCGTTCCCTCGTCCCTTTTCCTCGCTTGCTTAAACACCTGTTTCTCGAATGTGATTTCCATTATTTGCTATTAAAGTTAGACTAGAGAAGATATGGTTTGTCGTGATTCCGCATCCTTTTCTCCAAAGGCAAGATTCTCAAAATTTCCTTGGTGTTGACCGAAAGCAGACTAGGTTTAAAAGTACTTTATCTCATCTTAAGTTACACTTTGTTTCTCTTATATGTTTTCACATTTCTTCTGGTTGCAATTATGTGGATTACATCGGATCGTTTGTCAATTAAGTCGCTTTAATAGAACTTGCCCAAGAATTTTTGCGATATTCCGTCCTTGGTTGGTTTTTGGGTCAGCTTTTACTTAAGAGGCTTTTCTTGTTTGACCGACTATAAAACCTCCTTGTGAAATTATTATCAGCTTTCCACCCTCCAACACTTTATCGTTTCCATCCCATCACTCTAATCTCAATAATCTTCGTGGCATGTATGACTTGCCCTTGGGTCACTCTTGATGTTGTTGTTCAATTAAAGCCTGTTATGACTCCATAGCCCAATGGATTAAAAACCAGCTGCGTTATATCTATCTTTTAGTCAGAGCTTCGTTCTTCCCTTCGCAACTTCTCACCTTCAAACTCTTTCGTATCTGCAGATCTTCGCCACCTTAAACAAGAACCATGCTCAACCATCCAAAAACAAAACAAAACCCTTGGCCTTCATAACTAGGCTAATATCATTATCTCAAACTTCAAAGACAATATCCATCTTTGTACATATTGGAGAGATCCTCTCCCGATTCAGGAGGGCTAGATCCTAGAATCCCAAAGTCGTTGAAACGATGTTGTTTCGTAATTGGACTCGCCAATCTTGATAATAAATTACAGAACCCCAACACATATAATTAGATGAAGTGTTGTGATTTGAACAGAATCTTCTTCAACTAAAGGATGTAGCTTGAAAAATGTATCTAACTCTCTCCTCTGAGCCTTAACAGTGGTTGAGGAAGATTCATTAAATGTAGGAAAATAGAATCTATTATGCCTCTTTCTTCTATTGCTACTATAGGATCCTCTTTCTTCTTTGATTTTGAAGAATTGTTGGAAAGTTAGCTTCTCCTTGAATGCTCTAGACTGTGCTTTGTACTCTTCAAGATATAGACTGAGAGTCTCATGAGTCCCAGGTTCATTCCTTCCTTCATTTCTACACCCTTCACCTTCCTCAAAGAAAGTGGGCCTAGTGGATCTATGAGGAGATCTAGGATTCTCTAGTTTTCTTCTTTGCTGATAGGAAGTGCTGGGACCTTCCTCATCACATCTTCTTCTTGGACCTTCTTTCTGCCTTTCCTCTTTCATTTGATAGACCTCCTTGGAGATACCTTGCATCGATATACAGAAATGAGTGGTAGAATTTTCTTCCTCCATGTTAGATCTCATCTATCTACTTCTTCTTAGATGCAAAAGATGAAGTGTCCACAAGCTGAGCCAAAGATCATGCTCTGATACCACTGTAATATCCCAAAAGGAGAATGAAATAATACTTAACACAATATAAGAACTTGCAGCAAGATAAGCAATAAATCTTAAGGCAACATTATAATTTACAGAGAAGCTGAGCCATTTTATTATATTGCAGAAGGATCAGTTACACAATGTACAAAATATGAGTATATCTAGCCAAGAAGTTGGTCTAGAATCACCCATAAAGCATGCTACAATAGGTACAGCGTAGCTGGAGAGGCATTGAAGAAAATACTGCACTGTCCCTTTAGAAGAATATGAACATATTGTTGTAGGATGAATAGGAAAATATAAATCTACTCAAAATTGAAGCTCAAATGATGCCAAGATTCAAGATCTGGCCAATATGATGGATTCTCAAGATAACCCAGAAACAATTTTCCAGATCTACTACTTTGGAAAATAACCTCCCTAGGATTTGGTCCTTGATCTGCTGGGAAATACAGATCTGAAGCTAGATCTGACAAATATATGGATGAAATATAATATCAGATCAGATCTATGCTTGAAGGGTTGATCCCTTCTTTATATCTATGAGATAGAAGCTCTAGATCTAGCTTCTCAATCCTCTAATGATGATTGCAGCTGCTGCAGCACAACTGCCTATAGAAACTACGTTGTGAGGGAGAGATAGGAATTTTTCGTGCTGAAAAATGTTGCAATAAACTTCAGGCTGATGGTAATACTGATGGAAATGTGAGGGAATGATCCCTCACAGGATTTCTAGCTAAAATACTAGCAACTTCCTTCCTCCCTTTTTATCTACAAGGTAGACAACATAATTGCTGCAGGAAGTACTGTTGCTATGAGGTCAATAAATTTTTTCCTGATGCCAGATTTGAAATGAAGATTTGGGAAGTTGATATTTAAGCCCAAGGTGATAGGAATAAACCCTCACTAGTTCTCCAACTGAAGTACTGAAGACAACTTCCTCCTTCCAAACTGATCTTCAAAAATCTACAATTTCTGAATATGAATGTTCTACTCAAAGTACGAAAAGGAATGTGGCACTTAAATCCTAATGTAGAATGAAGTACAAGATTCTTTCTAGAGCTTCTCTAAGAAAGAGGTGGGATTCCCGACCAGGAACACCCTGTGCTAAACAACACCTGCAATCTCTGCTAAACAGCCCAAGAAAGCAATGGAATGTCACATGACAATTCCAGATCTGAAAAGATCTTTACATTAAGAATAATCAGCATGCCCTCATCCTTTACTTCATCTTCTTCATATAACATTTGAGCCTTCCCAAGCCTTGGCCCTCATCCTTTACTTCATCTTCTTCATATAACATTTGAGCCTTCCCAAGCCTTGGCCCTCATCTAGACTGTGCTGTCACATGTGGACAAGGTCTTCCAAGTTGGACTGCGTTGTTTGACCAAATCAACCATCATGTCTAGGTGCAATGTACACCTTCCATCAAGTGTGCCTTGTTTGCACAACGTCCTCCATCACCTTATCATGAATTTCCCATGATCTTTGAAATCTTCAAGATCTTAGTTGACTAAATCATCCCTCTGTTTGATCCCTTCAAGATCTTAGTTGACTGTGTCAACCTCCATGATCTATCTCATTAATGAGACACGTTCTCCAATTTCATTCACATTAGTAGTTGCTCAACTACCTTATTATGTAGATATAGGCTTAATTAATCCACATTCACACACACAAAAGTGGATATTTATTCATATTGAGGATTTTGGGTCCCTCCACCCTTTTATTTACTTAATCCATTAAGAAAATCAAGGACTCTAATATTCCAAATATGATGTGAAAATTTGGGAATATTACATAATGTCTTGTATTTCCAGCTATGCATATTATGGGCCTCATTATACATCTATATTTCTGTTGTAAATACTATTGAAGAACATTTTTATTGGCCTCATACTATATTTTAGATGATTTGTGTTATTTTAATGCATGATTGTTTAGTATTGTTGCATGTTTTCCATTTGGAATATTACAGTGGTATTAGAGCATCATCTTGGCACAGAATGTGCTTATTGAGAAGCCAATATTTCTTTTAAAGAGAAGAAGAAGATTTATTACACTGAAGACAAAGAATACAAGGGTAAAACCCATTTATCTGGAAGAATGATAGGGAAATAGTTCTCGAAAAATCTGTTCCAAACTCTGCATGAGCTTAAAGGAGAAATCAAATAAATGAAGAGGGAAAGACATGAAGGTCCCTCAAGAAGATATTTACATGAAGGAAGCCATAGTTATTCATCTTATATGTGCAAGCACTCAGCTACACAATCAGATCTACAACGTTATTCTATGCCCAGATTTATTGCAAGAGAAATAAAGGAAGAAGATGCACCAAAGGAGGAGACTTTGAGTGATTATCTTGAAGAGTATGAATCTAAATCTTGGAAAATCAAGGAGCACTTGATCTTCCAAGAGTTCCGCCAGCTTAAGGAGGAAAGGAGATCCAGCAAGTACCATAGAAGGAGAAGAGGTAGATTCTTTCTGCCAAATTTTGATGGATCCCCCACATGCACAACCAAAGAATGGATAGATCAGCTAGACTCATATTTGGATCTACATCAAGTTTCAGAAAAGGAAGCCCTTAAAGTAGCAGTGATGCATCTTAAAGGTAAAGCTTATGCTTGGTGGTTATTTGAATCATTTTCATTGAATAATGAAAATATATCTACTTATGCAAGATTCACTAGGAGATTAGTGAAGAGATTTGATGTAAAACAAACTAAAGTATCTTTGATTGAGCTAGCAAAGCATGAGCATGCAAAACCCTTTCATGAGTTGGAAAGATCTATTATGCCAGATCCACTTCATATTTCTGTTGAAGAAGATAAATACTTGTCTGATACCTTGCCAAAGGCAAGATCCCCATTGCATGAAGATATTTCTTCTCAAAAGGAAGTCATGAAGATTCCTCTTTCAAGGGAAGACCAAGATCTAAGGTCTCTCATTGATAATGAGGTAAACTCAAATATTGATGAGAAGAAAGGACAAGAGGGCAGTATCAGTGTTGTCACTTCAAAATAAGAACCATCACCACATGGGGATGGACATGAGGTTATTTTTTCAAGGGAAGGAGCTTTTGCATCTTTGCAATTGATTCCCAAGGAGCATTATGTGACAGTATTAATGGGAAATGAAACCTTGCTCCAAGAAGGAGGAGGAAAGATGGATCAACATCCAATGATGAGGAGCATGCACCCTTGTTTATTTCAAGGGGTTTCTATTCATGAGAAGGAGACTGAACTATGCAACAAAGGTAGGGATACATCAGTCCACTCATTCATACAGTCTACTTCATATCTTGATGTCTCTTTACATGGAGGCATTCCACCAGGGAGACCCCCTGATTGGAAGAGGAATAAAGTGTTCTCTCAACTTGTTGAAAAAAGGACATATTTGGCTAAGGAAGGAGATTTGAGGGGAGCTACCACAGCGCTGAGATCTATTGATGGATTCCAAGGAGAGCTGAGCAATCTTCTGAAATTGACTTTGCTATCTCCCACTCATGTATTTGCACTGGAAAAGAAGGATTCGGATATCTATGATGACATGAGTATGGTATCAAGAGGCCACTCCATATCTTTGGGGCAGCAAATGATATTCTCACACACAAAGAATATTTATGAACATGACAAGAGGATACCAACACTCTTGCATGCATGGACCAAAATATGGAAGTTTTGGAAGAAAGAGACCTTTCAAAAGGAGGTTGAATTCCATGAACTTCAATCTTGTCTTGAGCAAGATCAGCTACAAGAGAGGCAGCAAAGATGGAGCTACAATACTCCAACATGTGACTTTGGAATTGAGCATGTCAAATAGGATAACGATGATGTGACAACTACTTAATTTCATAATTTTACAACAATGTCATTGTTGGGAAGCCTAGATTCATATTGGGAGTCCCAACTCTTGGTAGAATATTCCAAGAACCTCTTCACATGTAAGGTTCTTGATGGGAAAATGGAAGATAGGAGGTATAGAGTGATTGATGGAGTCATTTACTTTCATGATCAGATCTATTTGGCTAAAGAAACAAGTCTCAAAGAGAAACTGCTATGTGCAGCCTATGAAATATTGCTTTCTACCCCCACTGATTTCATTAGAAAACACCATATTATCTTGAATGGATTCATGTGGGAAGGATTTGAAGAAGATTTATATTAGAATTATCAAAGATGCATTTACCATATGGATATGGAGCAGCAACATAACTCCGTGGAAGAGTTAATTCAGCCCTCTCTTTCTCTTTTTGAGGAAGGAGATAGATCTATGCACCACTCCATTTGTTTGAGGAGGACTATTGGTGAAGAGCATACTTATGTAAATCATATTTTATTTTCTGATTGTATGCATTCTTTTACTATGTATATTCAGGCCATGAATCCTAAGAGGAGTGTTATACCTTATAAACTTCATGGCCAACTTTAGGCGAAAACTATTTCTGATTATGGCCACTCCCTTGGTGGACAAAGGGAGATTTTGCAGCATGATGGGTGCTTTCATAAGGAACCAAATATATCTCCCACTTTCAGCCATGGTGAGATGTTATGGGAAGCAAGCAAGTGGTGGGAAAACCACTTACCACATCTAGATCTGATGCAATCAGGAGATCTACTACACTGCTTCCACTTGTGGGACTATGATCCACCTCCATCATTGTGTTTAATTATTTATGCATTGCTGATTTTGATCCCACATGATGATGATGCTCTGATATTTGTTGGGAACATGATAGGAGGGATGACACATTGGTTGGGTATGTCCATGGGAAATGGAACTTCCCATATTTATTCATACTTCAAGAGGATGATGAGACATTATATGGCTGCTACACTTTATCTTTTGTTTCTCTATGCAAAAGGCCATATGTGTGACTTATGTCTTTGGGAGAAGCCTCTCACATGGGATAATTTGTGGCAAGACATGTGTTGCTTGAATAATATTCATCTAACACCTCTCATCCTCTACTATTTTCAATATTTGGAGAAGCTTATGACAGCAAGAAGGTGGTTGGGTGGCCATTTACTGTACTATGTTTTGAGGCAGCAAGAAGAAGAAGAACGTTGGTCTCAATGGAGGGACTATTGTCACCATCCAATATATCATATGACACTTAGTCCATGTTTCTTTTGGAGCACATATGGTGATGATAATTTACTCACTATATGCATGGAATATTTGGCAAGAAGGGCCCCTAGAATCAATGAGGGAAATCATGAGGTTCCAAGTCTCTTTTGGCTTCATGAGGACTATATTGTTGTAGCCCAGGATCAGCAGTTCCAAATTTGTCATAAATGGAGGGAGAGATAGCGTAAGTTGAACAATATTACCTCTCATTTCCATCCATGCAGCCCCTATACATTGCATATGGAGGGGTCTGGTGACCATATCTATGAGCTACCAAGGATGGCTCACTTTTTTTGGATGATAGCATGGAGATTGGAGTTTCTCATGGGGGTTTAAGCACCCAATATTTACCATCTCTCATGCCTTAAGAAGGCCAATGGACAACATATGATTCTTTCTATGTATCTCCCACTACTTCATGATGACATCTATTTGGGTTATTAACCAAAAGAAAACTTGTATTCTTGGGAAGAGACAAATCCATTGGAGATTTTGCAATGTCCTTGTGAGTTGCTTGAGGACAAGAAAAATTTTAGAGGGGAGGAATGTAATATTCCTAATTAGTCCTAAGCTAATTGGAATATCCACTTTTTTTTTATTTCTTTGCTTAAAGAATAAATGTGTAGAGGAGGTTCATCAAACTCCTAATAAATAATAAATCAAGGCCAAATGTGAAAAACGCTAAATCATGGCTATGTAAGCAAGCCCCCTTAGGTGTGAAAGGGGGCTGGATATTTTGACTAGGTCAACCTTGACCAAATTGACAACGTTGTCTATAAGGAGTGGCCATCAATTTGGTACAGCGCAATTCTAGATGGAGATGGATTGTGTGAAAGAGAAGATTTCATTGAAGGTAGTTTAGCGTTTACAAGCTCTTAATCTATATAAGGAAGGGGATGGTAGCATGGAGAGGTTGTTGAAGATATGATATTTTGATATATTATGTGTTTAGACCATATAGCTTTCTTTGGATGTTTAGCCTAGATTGAAAATGATGTTTAGCATTGGGATTTCCTGTTTAGGAATTCCACCTCTTTCCATTGAGTAGCTCTTGGGAGAGTCTTGTATCGCATAGTCCACTATCTAGCTTGAGGCCAAGCCTCTCCTTTCAACTAAAACTCAGATCTTGTTGAGGGTTTGGTTGTCTTTGCAAGCTGTAGCAAGTGGAGGCTAGATTTATTCAGATCTAGGACATTTTAGTGCCCTTTTTCAATGTAGGAGTATTCTACTCCAATTGGAGGAGTGTATTGGAGTGATTGAGCTTCATTTTATGATCTTGGCATGTGTCCAACTATCATTTATACCCTACAGCGTAGTTTCTCTTCCAGATCTGCATTATTCCTGCAGGTGTTGTTGCAGGGAGTTTGGGTGCACCATTTGGAGATCTGGTTTCTGAGTGTTGGGGATATTACCTTCACTTTGATATCCATTGGAGGAGATCTATACATTGTATATTTCAGATCTGATCTACATATTTCTGAATACTGCTGAATCACTAAATATTTCTGGAGATTTTCATTCTTAGATCTCAGATCTACTGCTTATGCTTGGTTTAATGCTCAAAACCCCAAGGGGGTCTAAAAGAGGAGCCTTTCTAGTGTATAGATCTATTATGGATCTAATCTTTTATGCATAGATATGCTCTATATCTGACATGTAATCAACAGCAGTTTTCAGCCTAATATAATAACGTTGTCAAGCCAGTTTCAGTCCATACATCTAGTTGCAGCACCTCTTTTAGGATTTTTCTTCTGTTAATGTCTTTTATTTCCAGCTATGCATCTTATGGGCCTCATTATACATCTATATTGCTGTTGTAAATACTATTGAAGAACATTTTTAGTGGCCTCCTGCTATTTTTTAGATGAAATGAAATATTTTAATGCATGATTGTTTAGTATTGCTACATGTTTCCCATTTGGTATATTATACACTCATCAATTTATTTCTTCTCAGGTCTCCAATGTGCTCTTGGCATCACCCGATATCTCTCTCAAAATGCTCTCATTCCCAACAATGGAACCATTTGTTGGCTCGAAGGGTCTTTACCCAGTTTCGGAGGTTAAGGTTTACCAACAAACCCCTATACTACTGGCCCTTTCGGCAGTGACCTGCTTGGGCAGGCCAAAGTCTCACCCAAAGCAGTATGGGAGGGTGCTGGAACCAAGTTTCCCCACCCTGAGAGAGAGTAGGTAATTCAAGCAGAGTTGCATTCCCAACTTATCAAGCTTCGTATTTAACAGATCAAGTGCAGGCTTATACCACAGAGCTCAGATCTAATGATTACCTTTGCATCTATGTGCGTAATACCATTCTATCAATACAAAAACTATAATCGCAACAATTAATAGATCATAGACTCATATAACATAAAAAAGGATACTTTCGCAGCTATCAAACATATATTTCCACAGCTTAATCATACAATCCAAGTTTGTATAAATTGTAGCATAACGATCCAGATCACATCAGACATCAATAGTACTTATAACGGATCCAACAGTGCACATCAATAGTAATACATCAACTCAGATAATGCAGATATACTCTAACCAGCTTTGTATATATTATCATCCGAAACCCAATACAATCTAACATAGCCTGTGCACATAGGTAGCAGGGTCCGCACACAATAGGACTGAGGATCTCCGCAAACACAGCCAACAGGAGTCCTTACCCTAGCAACCCAAATATATCTAACAATTCACAACTATCATCAATCACTATTCTTTCCTGCCTATGACTCAAAAAGGTTTATCTATTTATATCGATTTAGTCTACGCATCCAATGGTCCGCAAAACGTGGTTTGCGAACTCTTGGTCTACCCTTGACCCATTACAATGCATTTAGGGGCTTTGACCCACACCCCAAAACCCATGCATTAGACTAAATATTACAAAAATATACAAAGATGGGAAAAATTCGCAGCTTTAGGAGACCCTGTTCCAACAAGACTGCTAGCACAAGATCAATCAGATTCCAAGGATGAAAGGTAAGTGTTGATGTTCGAATGAGGTAAGGCTAAATTAGGAAAGACATATGGGAGGAAAAATAGAATGATGGAGGTGTGATGATTACCAAACATGCAATATGACACATGATGACTCATAAAAGTTATGTACCATGATGACAAACTAAGCTCTGACCACTAAAATAATGACAACATATCGATCACCTCACCGTTAGTAGAAAAACTCGAGTTCGTAGCGATTTCAGTTAGTGGGATGGCAGATTCGCTACAGCACTGTCAGGTAAGTCCATAGCGAAAAAAAGTTTTTTTACACAGAAAATGTTGCAGACTTAGGAAGAAGGTGCCAACTATCAAAAAATGGCCCTATTAACCCATGCAGTCAAAAAATTTTGAATTTTACTTTGACAACACCTTAATCACATGACCGACGACCATTTAGACCTTTTCAGGCTATATACAAAACATGAAATTTAATCAATTTCATGAATTTATTTGACCATAACAACCTAAACTAACTTAAAATGACACACCTATAGCAACCTATATGTTATTAAGGATAAGAGTGGCTCCACTGGGGATGTTGCACCCTTCTAGTGCAAAAATGAACTAGTAACTCCAGTGCCTTACTTGAAAAAATAGAAAATTATGAATTTGATGAAATCTTCTTCAAGCTCTTATGGCCTTCTCCTCGGGCTCAAACTTGGTGATATTATCACCTTTATTTTCAAATAAAATAAAATATAATGAAACATGTACATTGATGTGCATTTCAAAAAAATGAACTAAGAAGAGTAGTGCTCTAGAAACTTGCCATTGACAGGTCCTCCTCCACATAGCTGCCTATTAATTTCTTGGAGTAAGAATGTGTTGTTCCCATGATATGTTGCTATCCTAAAAGTTCCTTTCCATATATTCTCAAATTTTCCATGCTTCCCTTTATCTTCAATCCTGACTTCCCATTTCAAAACCACATCTTGAAACTTGAATTTTTCCTCTTTTTTCTTTCTGTCAAAATTATTTTTGAGTCTATTTTGTGACTGTTGATGACTAGTGTACACTTCCTCTCTTTTTTCCTGCAGAGCAATGATATGATCTATCCTTATTTGGATGGCATTTGGTTCTTATTCCAACCCCTGTAGCAACTTCATTACTATAACTCCAAGGGAAGTTGGGAAAATATCTTCGGTCCCATATACTAGCTCATAAGGAAATGTACCTATATACCTCTTAGTACAAATTCGATCATCCCACAAAGAAACATTTAACATAAATTTCCATGACCTTTTGTTTTCTTACAAAATCTTCTTAATGATCCTAACTATGCTTTTATTTGATGATTCAACTAATCCATTACCTTGAGGGTAGTATGTTGTGGAATGACCAAGAGTAATATGATATTGATGAAAAAAACTAATCAATTTTTTAGACTTGAAAGCTTCAGCATTTTCAGTAATAATATTCATGGGACAACCAAACCTTGAAAAAATATTGTTTTCTAGAATTTGGATGATGACTAAGTCTATAGCTTGCCTTGCAAGGACAACTTCAATCCACTTGGTGAAGTAATTAGTGGTTGTGAAAATCCAACGATGTTGGCCTGAGGATGCAGGATATATCTTGCCAATGAAATCAAATCCCTATTGTTGGAAAGGAGCTTTCACATATATGGGTTTTGGAGGTAAAGGCATCAACTTATTTTTCCCATCAAAAATTTGGCATTCATGACAGGCAGTAATATTTTTGTAGATGTATTTGAACATAGAAGGCCAATAGTATCCTGCTATGATTATCTTATTTTTTTTAGCCTTCCAATAATGGTGTCCTCCACAAAATCCCTTGTGAAATTCATCAATTACCTTCTCAGCCTCTTCTTCTAACAAGCGGTTTAAGAGAACCCTGCTGGTATCCCTCCAATATAAATTGTTGTTTAGAATACCATACCTTAGAGACATCAGCATTACAAATCTGGATTTGGACTTGGTTTATTGAGGAGGAGCTTTGTGATGCTACAAAATAAAAACTACATCCCTATACCACTTAGACATAATAAATTTTTCCTCTATAGGGATCAATTCCTCTTCTTCAACCACTTATGAAAACTATGCAATGAAATTCATATTTAGACAATAAAAATTTGATTGTGCCATTAGTTTTTACAGCCCTTGACCTTTTACCAACTTGGTAGGATTAATATCCATATCATATTCCAACAAAGTGGCAATCTACTTACCTCTTTTTCCATCAGGATTAGTGTGATTCAGTATGTCTTTCACCACAACATTAGGCACAAAAGCCACAATGTGAGAATGAAGAATAAAAATTATGAAATCTTTAAGTGCCTTCACTAAAGCATATGCTCATTTATCCATGATATTTTACTTCAATTCAAAGTTTTCAAGTGTTATACTAAAGAAAGAAATAGGCTTCTCACTACCTTTCTACCTCTTTTGCAATAACGCTCCAGCAATTTTATGTTCACAAGCGAAAGTAAAATCTAGAAAATCCTTAGAAAAATCAGGACTTATGAGCATCGGAGCTTGGGTAAGGGCCCTCTTGATATCTTCAAAAGTTTTTTTTTCCTCATCTTTCCATCTAATATCAGAATCATTTTTAAGAAACTTAGTAATATGCTTGATAAGTGTTGTAGCTTGACCTTACCTAGTGTTGTAGCTTATTTGCATTAACTTTTGAAATATTTCTCAAAACACCAAAAAAAATATATATATATGTTAGAAAATGTAAAAAAAGTTGTATACTGAAAAAAAAAAAAAAAAAAATATATATATATATATATATATATATATATATATATATATCTATATATATATATTATTTATATGTTGGTGTATTAACATTATGTGCGGAGTTGTGAAGGCGGGTCGAGTCGTACTTATTCCCCTGCAGAACAGTTCAAGATTCGGGTCGATGGATGCATTCAGAACATTATATGCCATGGTGGAGTCAAGTGTCCCCACCTCCACTTACCACGTCATCCCAACCTTTATCTCACATTGCACATCGCAAGCTCAGGAGGAATGGCGCTAAGGAATATGTTATAAAGGCCAAAATGCGAAGTGCGACAAGGGCCATATGCAATGCAACTCAAAACTATGAGTTAATATATTCCAATCGCACATCGCACATTGCAAGATCATGAGGAGTGGCACTAAGGAATATGTTATAAATGCTGAAATGCGAAGTGCGACAAGGTTTCATATCGCCGCTTACAATTTGCGATCGGCCCCACCTCTGCTTGCCATGTCATCCCTACCTTTATCCCACATCGTAAGCTCAGGAGGAATGGTGCTAAGGAATATGTTGTAAAGGTTGAAATTCAATTCATGATAAGTTTTATATCGTAGATTGTGATTTGCGATCGGCCCCAACTCCACTTTCCACGTCATCCCTACCTTTATCGCATATCGCACATCGCAATCACAAAGCTCAAGAGGAATAACTCACAAAAGAAACATCGAAGGCCAAAATGCGATAAGGGGTGGATGTGATGTAGTTTCAAAGTTAAACTAAAATGGATTTCAAATACGGAAGTAAGGGCCTTTCCTTTGAGAAATCACATCAAAGGTAAGAGGAGGCTTATAACGGAGCATCATGGAAAGCCGAAATACGATGGAAAGGTGGACACGATACCATTCAAATGTTAATTTAAATTTATTTAAAGTACAGGATTATTTGTAGTTGCATTTTTTAATGAAGAAACGTGAACGTTGGCAGTAGACTCGGGTAACGCCCGACCCCGTGTAGAACAGTGTTGTAGGCAGTGGCGCCTTGTAAATAAATGGAAGACTGAACGCTATGGGCACAAGTAGAAGAGGCAGAGTCGGGCAGAAGGGGACATGATAATATTGTTTGAAACATAGAGGCATAGGCAGAGTCAGACAAAAGGAGCATATAGTGGCACTGTTGGAAACACAATAGCTGGGTCAAGTCATGAAAAGAGGCGTTAATACAAAATTGTTCAAATACCACAACAACAATCAGAAAAGACAAAATATTGAACTCTAGAAGAAATGCAGGGCAAGGATGTCTGATCTATCAGGGAGACACCTCAGCACTTCAGGGAGACACATCAGAAATAAATCAAATTCAACAAAAATAATAATATTTCAAGTTTTAATTTGTTTTTTTTGTTTGTTAGGATCGAAGAAATAGTGATGTCCTCAATTGAAATGTGATAATTAGTTTTAAAAGTTTAGGTATTCAAAGTAGTTTCAAGAATTTCTAGCAGCTATGAACTGTTTTTGATGTATTTAAGCAAGATAGAAAGAAAGAAGAAAGGTTCCGAGTTTTGGACCTCTGGAAGACTAAAAATTTGGTACTTACTTTTTTGAGGAGTTAATGAAAGAAACAACACGTTTCCTGTAACTGTTGATGGTGATTCATTTTTCATGTGCCATTTTGTGTTCATTCTTCCTTGAATGAAGTGAAGTGATGTAGTTTCCGGCCTCTTAATTACATTTGTGAGTAAGATTCAAATAACCTTAATTTGTGCTCCTTCACTCCAGTTTCCTCTCTCTCCATGAATTCTCTCTGAAACTTAAAAGTAATAGATTCTGTGTTTACAACATATTTTTTTTATTTTCCTCTCTCTTCACAAATTCTCTCTGAAATTTAGAGTGATATATCATGTGTTACAGCAAATCATTTTGATTTTCTTCTACATTTCTTCTTTTCCATTCAGATATCAGCAGCTAATGGCATTGTAGAGTCTTTCATTATACCAGGTTTTTAAGGGTTTAAATAATTAGTTTCCAAAGGGATTAAACAAAGACCACCTAGTATAATTACTTTTGTGACACATTTTTAAAAAATGTCTTAAGCATTGATTCCTTTCCACAGCCAAGGAATTGTCTCTTAAGATACAACACCTAGAAAGGATTGAATCTATTTTCCGTTTCTTGGAAAATCTATATTTTGTATGGAAGCGACTCTAATTGGATAAATACTTATTCCTTCCTTATATATAATGTGTCCCAATAACTTTCCAGTAGTCAAAGAAAAAACACTTTTATTAGGATTGACAAAAATACCAAATTTTCTGCACTTTTGAAGAATTTCTCCAAGTTCTTAAGATTCTCTTCCTCCCTCTTTTAAAACACAGTGATATCATCCAATTAAACCACCACTAACCTTTCATTTTCTTTAGAAAATGTAATATCCATCGCCCTTTGGAAATTCACCCTTGCATTCATGAGACCAAATGGCATTGTAGCATACATAAATGTCCCCCATGGCGTAGTGAAGGCGGTTTTCTCTTGGTCATCCGGATGCACTAATATCTAATTATAACCTGACAAACAATCAAACATAGAAATCCTTTGGGATCCGAAAATGTTTTGCAAAATTTGATCCATCTTTAGAAGAGGATAATTGTCTTTAAGAGATGCTTTATTCAAATTTATGAAATCGATGCATATCCTAATCTAACCATTCTTCTTCCTCACAGATACCAAATTAGCAAGCCATTTAGAAAATCTCAATGGAACAATGATTTTTGCATAAAAAACTTCTTAATTTCTTTTTCAATATGTGGCATGAGAAAAGGATTGTTTCTCCTTAATTTATGTTTAAAAGTATTTTCATTTTATTTTATTGTTATGGTATGTTGAATTCTCAGATCATACCACTTTACGTCTACATAACTCCATGAAAAAACATCAATGTACCTTTTCATCATATCCACGTACCTTTGTCTCACCTTTGAAGAAAGAAATTTGGACAACTTGATCATCTTGGGAATTTCTGTGGTACCAAGGTTACAACTTTCAAACTCTTCATCGTAAGCCTTCATCTTTGTATACTTAAAATCATCATTCTAATTAAAAAACTTCTCAAGGAGGATTAAGCCTTTAGGAATTAAATTATTCTTCAGTTGCAGGACCTGCGAATTGGCTTTAGTTTCAGCAAACATGTTGTGCTGATCTACTTGAATGTTTTCAAATTCCTCTTTCATCTCAAGGAAATTTCTAATATGCTTATCAATATCAAACACTTGCCAATTGATAATATTATCAGGGATAGTTGGTCTATGCCTGACCTCAATTTTATAGCTCTTACTGAAATGAGTAGGGATGATAAACAAGCTGGCTGAAATAGCTAAATAATCAGTTATAGAATCCTCGTTTCTAGCTTTGATGGTGAAACTGTGTTCTTAGAAATTTTCAAGAAAATAAAGAATCAATTCCTATAAGCTCTCATTCTGACATCCTTAGTTTTATAGTATCCTTCTACTTTCTTGATCAATAATTCGGAATCACCACAAATTGATATTTTTTTTGCGCATAAAACTTTCAAAGCTTCTAGACCCAAAAACAAAGCCTCATATTCAGCCATGTTGTTTATACAATCAAAGTTCAATTTTTAAGAGAAAAACTTACTCTCATCGCCAGGACTGGTAATCCACATACCTACACCAGCTCATTATCTTCCAGCAGTGCCATAAAATTGCAAATGCCACCAACCTTCTTCATTTTCCTCCTTAATTTTTTGATTTTCTGCTTGCTGGTTTTTTTCAATTTTTGATTTTATGCCTCATTAGTAATCTCATTGAACAAAATGGAAGATCCCAATTCAGCCTCTACTGCATAAATTGGAAAATTTTGTGGTTTATCTTTTCCACTAAACATATATTCCATCCTAGATTATCTGTGCAACCTTCTCTACTCACCAAAGACTGGAATAATGGCATAAGTCATGTCCATCTGAATAGTTCCTTTAATTTTAGTAGCCCAAGATCTAGATATAAGCATGCCAAATTTTGGAGGAATATCAGCTAAAAATATATCCATTAACATTGTCTTAGCATGCACTTGAGCTAAACCAACAACCACATCTTTAATGAGACCAATGCACTGAAATATTTTGGAATCAAAGGAAAATAAGTCTTTGTAATGTCTAGTTATGTCTAAACCCATTATCTCCATGATCATATTAGGCATTAAGTCATGGGAGGCCCCTGAATCCAACATAGCATTATGTAATTTCATGTCATGGATGTCCAGACTTACATAGAAATCTGTAACTTCTTCATTTTTCTCATCTTCCACTCTTGGTCGTAGGAAAATAGTAGGATAGTATTCTTGTAGATTTAAAATGTCTGAAGGTCCAAGATTAGTGTTAAGAATCTTGACAATTTGGCTCCTATACTCAGTGACCTTAATGATCTCACCAAAAGGGACAACAATTTTGATCTTAGAAATCTCATTTTCTAGATTTAAAGCAGGTGGTGTTTTTTCAATCTCTTTACAATGGGGTGGTATATATTTCTTCTGTTCAACTACCTTTGGAGAATATTTATTTGGTTGGGTTTTATTAGATGTAATAGGAACATTTATATTCCTCAATTTATATTGTTTTGAATCTTAAAGATAGCATGTTGGTAGCCTTTCAAGTAATCATATTGCTTTTCATCTTCAACTATGTCATGACTAGACTCATCATGTTCTACCTTGGTTAGGAACATGCCTAACACATATTCTCCAAACAGTGAATGATGTCTTCTTGAAATTCAGGTTGTGTTTCTTCCTCATCCACTATATTTTGTTGAAAAGGAGGTCTAACCTATTGATCAGTTTTATTT
>JAXQQM020083838.1:0-19943 GCA_034641835.2 Pinus albicaulis | reverse complement strand
TCCAACAGGTATAGACCACACGAGGTCAATATACCGGCACTCTTTTTCGATGGTGCACAGCAGGAGGGGGTCTGTGGCTATGGTGCCTGGCTTAAATTGGAGAATGGGGAGCGTTACAATATCTCATGGAATGGCGGCCCCGGTACTAACAATAAAGTTGAGATATTAGCCCTGTGGAGCGGTCTCCTTGTGGCACTTCACCTGAGGATCCCTTGCTTAGATATATATGGGGATTCCCAGGTTGTAATTGGAGGTATCTCGGGCAGGACTACTCTCCGAAGCCCACATCTATGTGGTTGGGGCGATCGCATTACCCACCTTCTTTCCAAATTTTAGAGGACATCCACCCACCATATCTACAGAGAGCTGAACAGCAGGGCGGATAAACTCTCTAAACTTGGGCTGGCACATGAATTTGGTTTCATCTCTGTCACAAATTTAAGCGAATACAGAGCCGAGACCTCCTTCTCTTTCCTATTGTAGGCTCTTGGAATCGGGTGTCATCTTTCGGGCCATGGGCTCTCTCTTTATTTGGGATGCATATGGTATGGTGCTCTTCACATGTTCTAGTTATATTTCTCTTGATGCCTGTCTGCACATCTTTCTTGCTCTGTAGTATTGGCTACAGCGCCCTGGTTTGTCTGCCTCCCTTTCGCTGTACCACAATACAATTATCAGGTATTGCTCTTGGTTTCTGTAATGCGTTGTATCAGCTATGAGGTCGATATTGTTATATCTCTTTTTGTTTCTACCGTTCTATGTTTTTTCCTCCTACTTCGCCTGGATGCCAGTAACTATTGCTGGGTTATGTATGTTGTTGTGAGCCTATATGGGTTCACGGGATTGACTGTTGAGGTTCTATAATCTGTAGCTCTTTTTACCTCTGCCTGAACGGGATGCACCTTTCTCCTGTCGAGATTGGCTATCTCCCCTTCAGTTGCACATGTTTCTGGATGATGGACTGTTTGCCCATGATTTAATATCTAAACAGCGATTTTTCTCCTGTTGAAAAAAAAGTAGCGCTTCAGTTTAAGGTACATTTTAAATAGAGGAATAAGCAAGAGTCGACAGAATGCCTTCACGATGGAACATTAACATGCATTCCAGTGAAAGAGACCGTCTGTTTGTGATCGGTTCAATTACCTTCACGATGGAACATTAACATGCATTCCAGTGAAAGAGACCGTCTATTTGTGATCGGTTCAATTATGACCCTGATACTCGGTTTAATGGGCGTTGTTTTATATGAAACATAAGTTGATGTTGCATAATGGTGAGGACAGTACTCAGCAATTTCTATTTCTCCTGACTTCCTCAACGTTCTTGAAGAAAAATCTATGTTATTCAGCCCAAGCAGTCTTTTACGTATTTTATTAGAGACGTTGTTGGCCATCAACGTCCTCATAAAAAAAGCTTGTATATTATACTTTGCAATCGTGTTCCAAAGCTGATGGATAATATTCATTCTAACCCTCTTAGTACCATAATGAGGTAAAAATGTGGTTTAAAATCGTATGAAATATCGTGCCTGTAAACACTCTATGAAATATCATTAACTGTTCTTGTGTTCCTATAATGTCAGGGTTTTTGAAACAAGTCTTCCGGATTAATGTCAAAGATTAAAGATACTTTGTGATTAATTCAAAAGACTTATATCAAAAAATGATGAATAGCTGAAACTTGAATTCTAAAACATGTCAGGGTTATTTAAATTAACTTGAATTCTAAAAAATGTCAGGGTTATTTAAATTCAAAGAATGTAAGGGTTATTTGGCATTTTTAAAGGACTATCCTCTCCCACCAAGCAAAGCATACCAGCCTTCTGGTTGGAGTTCGTGGCAGCTATAAGCTGCTCGCATATATATGAATGTCACGTATATTTGTTTTATTTCTCATCATCTCCAGGAAATATCAAGCAGACCTGTGTGACGTATCAATGACGCTTTGATGATCTGATTTCATTGTGGATATAGTTTTGCAAGGAAATGGTCAAACCATAATTATCAAATTCAAATTTCTTAAATAAATTTATAAATATCTACAAATAAAATTTATTTTCTTTAATATAGAAATTTATTATTTTTAAGAATTATAAATTTATTTTTTTCTATTATATTTTAATATCAAATTTATTGTTTTTCATACAGATATATTTTTTAAATATATAATTAATTATTTACTATAATTTTTTTATATAACTTTTTATATTTTTATTTTTTATTTTTAAATATTAAATTTTGTATTAAAAATAAATCTTTTCAAATCCATTGCAATTTTGATTTCTAATTTTTCTATTTTATTTTTTATTTTTTAAATATTAAATTTTATATTAAAAAATAAATCCTTTTCAAATGCATTGCAATTTTGATTTCTATTTCATACAGCGTTTTAAATATAGAATTTGTTTTTATTAAATTTTATTTTAACATAAAATTCAGTACCGAATTCGAATTACCTCATTTTAACGTATTTTCGATATTTTTTTGGACCAATACAGCCGAACTTGCTAAGTATGGGTCAAGCATAACAATTTCTTTGCAAGTTACAGCCGAACTTGCTAACTATGGGTCAAACATATCAATTGCTTTGCAAGGTAACGGTCAAACAAAAGTGAGAATAAATGTATTAATATATATATTTTAAAATTTATATATATTTAACATATATATTAATTTTTTAATAATTGATAATAATGATTTTAAAAGCATTATAATTTAATTAATTTTTATAATTCTTTATAATAAGTTAAATATTTTAACATTTATCATATATTGATTATCAATATTTCTTATCCTTATTTTAATTTATAAGATAGATAATGTATTCTTAAACAAAGGTTATCATTGTTTTGGTTGACACTCGATATGGTACTAGAGAGTTTCCTATGTTTAGAACATATATACATCTTTATAAAATTGTATTTGTTCATTTTATCATTCCATTATATTTATAGTGTCATCTTATTATTTTATTATTTATGGGATTCATCAATTTTCCTAGGCACTAATTCTGTGAGAATAAGTATTCTTTGTGTGTCTATATAAATTTATAAGTGGTTAGTTGTAACAAACACTGATAACTATCTAAATCACTATTAAATATTTCTCACTAATAATTAGATAAATGTTCACCAATTCATAGTGTAACCTTAGTAGAAGAATAGTAAGTTGCTTAACCATTAACAACCACTATTGTAGTACATTAACATAAAACTGTATGATGTAACCTTGCAATCATTTCATTATAACTGTAGCCATCACATACTTGACATTATGAACACAACAACAAGAAAAGAATTCAACATCATCAATCTGAAACAACAATCAATCACACTATTGAACACCAATATACCCTGGAAACCCTATAGGGTGAAAACCAGCAAATGTTTAATTTTATTATTAAACGCTCGTGAGGGTGTTCACCCCTCACTCAATGGCTTATAATGGAGACCATCCCTTAACCATTGTTATAAATCTTACAAAGAAATAAACAAATATCTAGCTTAAAGAAATTACAATAATTATGATAGCATTCACTCATTAATCTTCATATCTTCATATGTTGATGGCATGGATGTACCTACAATGTATCATCGTACAATGGACCTTCCTGCACCTCACACTCATTTGCACAAACCATTAATCATTTATCAGCCACCATGTTAAGCATAATATTTCTTCGCATTCAGGTCGGGTCGGGCCATTTCGTTCGAGGTCGCCCGTATCAGTTTTGCCATTTTCTCCTTTGTGGCATTGCTTGGTCGGGCGCGCCATGTTGCGCTGTGCGATGTCGCTTGACCAGGCGCGTTCAGGTTGGGTTGTTTCGTTATAGGGTGCCCGTATAAGTTTTTCTAGGTTGTGATCGCCTGGGTGCCTTATGCACGTTCGAGTGACCCATTTGACATTTTCTCCCTTCTGGCATCGTTCGGTCGGGCGTGTCATGTCGCGTCGTGTGAGGTCACCCAACCGGGCGTGTTCGGGCCGGGTCATTTCGTTCGAGGGTGCCCGTATCAGTTTTGCTAATTTGTGATCGCTCGAGTGCCTTGCGCACATTCGGGAGGCTCGTTTGCCATTTTCTCCCTTGTGGCATCGTTTGGTCGGGCGCACCGTGTTGTGCCATCTGAGGTTGCTCGACCAGGCCCATTCAGGTCGGGCCAATTCATTTGAGGGCGCCCGTATTAGTTTTTCTAAGTTGTGACCGCCCGGCTGATTTGTGCACATTCAGGTGGCCCATTTGCCGTTTTCTCTCTTGTGGCATCATTCAATCGGGCGCGCCGTGATGCGCCATGTGAGGTCGCTCGACCGGGCGTGTTCAAGTCGAGCTCTTTCATTCGAGGGCGCCCATATCATTTTTGCCAAGTTTTGATCGCCCGTGTTCCTTGGGCATGTTCGGGCGACCCGTTTTCCGTTTTCTCCCTTGTGTCATCGTTTGGTCAGGTGCGCCATTTCACGCCGTGTGAAGTCGCCCGACTAGGTGCGTTCGAGTTGAGGTATTTCATTTGAGGGCGCCCGTATCAATTTTGCGAAGTTATGACCACTCAGGTTGCTTGTGCACGTTCGGGCGGCCTGTTTGCCATTTTTTTCCTTGTGGCATTGTCCAGTCAGGCGCGCCATGTCACGTTGTGTGAGGTCAATCGACCGGGCATTTCCGAGTCAATCCGTTTCGTTCGAGGGTGACCATTTCAGTTTTGCAAAGTTGTGACCGCCTGGGTCCCTTGTACTGCACGTTTGGGTGGCTCGTTTTTAGTTTTCTCCCCTGCAGCATCGTTCGTCATGTCACGCTGTGTGAGGCCACCTGACCGAGCACGTTCAAGCTGGGTCGTTTCGTTTGAGGGCGCCCGTATCAGTTTTGCTAAGTTGTGACTGCCCAGGTGCCTTGTGCATGTTAGGGCGACCCATTTTCCATTTTCTCCCTTATGGCATCGTTTAGTCGGGCGCACCATGTCGCGCAGTGTAAGGTTGCCCGACTACCCACGTTCGAGTCGGGCCATTTCGTTCGAGGGCACCTGTATCAGTGTTGCTAAGTTGTGACCACCTAGGTGCCTTATGCACGTTCGGGTGGCCCGTTTGCCGTTTGCTCCCTTGTGGCATCATTCGGTCGGGCACGTCATGTCGCGCCATGTGAGGTGGCTGGACCGGGCACGTTTTGGTCAGGTCGTTTCGTTTAAGGGTGACCGTATCAGTTTTTCTAAGTTGTGACCACCTGGGTCCCTTGTGCATGTTTAGGCGGCCCGTTTGCTATTTTCTCTGTTGTGGCATTATTCGATCGGGTGCATTATATCACGCCGTGTGAGGTTGCCCGACCGGGCACGTTCGGGTCGGGTCAGGCCATTTATTTCAATGGCACCCGTATTAGTTTTGATAAGTTGTGACTACTCGTGTGCCTTTTGCAAACTCGAGCAGCCCATTTTTCATTTTCTCCCTTGTGGAATTGTTTGGTCAAGTGCAACGTGTGAGGTCGCTTGACCATGCACGTTCAAGTCGGGTCGTTTCATTCGTGGGCGCCCGTATCAGTTTTGCTAAGTTGTGACTGTCTGAGTGCCTTGTGCGTGTTCAGGTGGCTCATTTTTTTTTTGCTCCCTTGTGGAATCGTTTGGCTGGCTGCGCCGTGTCGCATCATACTGTGAGGAGGCCAGACCAGGTGCGTTCATGTCGAGACATTTCATTTGAGGGCGCCCGTATCAGTTTTGCTAATGTTGTGACCATCCGGGTGCCTTATGCATGTTTGGGTGGCCCGTTTGTCATTTTCTCCCATATGGCATCGTTTGGTCGGGCAAGCCGTGTCGTGCCGTGTGAGGTCGCCCGAACATGCGTATTCGGGTCGGGTCGGGCCATTTCGGTCGACGGCGCCCGTATCAGTTTTGATAATTTGTGATCGTCCGGGTGCCTTGTGCATGTTCGGGTGGCTCATTTGTTGTTTTGTCCCTTATGGCATCGACGTTCGTTCGGGCACGTCGTGTCGTGCCATGTGAAATCGGCACCCAACCGGGCATGTTTCGGTCGGGTCGCTTTGTTCGAGGGCACCTGTATCAGTTTTGCTAAGTTGTGACCGCCCGAGTCCCTCGTGCATGTTCAGGCGGCCCATTTGCCATTTGCTAAAAATCATCTTTATATCTCATGATGCTCTTAGGCTTATCCAAACTTAACATATTTTTCTATATAAGCCACTTAATGGATCTTTCTCTCTCATACATTAAGTTTATCTAGAATTTCATCTAAAAACTCTATCATGGAAGAATTATTTTAAGCAAGACTCTCATCTTCGAGTGTCCCATTTCTCAATACTTTGAATTCATATTTTTATTAATACAATATTTATTACATAAATGTTTTCATACATACTTCAGTATTAAATAAAAACAATGTTATCATTAGTAAGGATTATTAGAATTAGGTAGGGTGTTTGAGTGCCTCTCAAATCTCCTAATCCATTATACATTCATAAATGTGTTTTTAACAACAAGAAATCATAATCTCCCTAAACAAATATAATAATTAGAGAAAAAAACTATTTCATTTATTAATTAATCTACCTTATATATAATGCTTATATTATAAATTATTAATTTTAATTAATTATATATATTATTTTTTTATATTTCATAAGAACAACTTGCTTACCAACATATATGATCGTCCGCTCTCATCTGGACACTTACTATCACGCTTTAGCGGAATTGGCAATAATTACTACCTTGCTGACACGTTCTAACTGAACTACCAATACTCACTAATTTACGAGTTCTTCGCTATGGACTATACCACACTTGTATCCGTTAATATAGTATCATCCATTTATTTAAAAATTATAATTTTTTAAAATTGATATAATGTTATTGTTTTAAATATTTAATTATATAATTAATTTTTAAAATGTATGTTCAATATATTAAATTTAATTAAAAGAATTATTATAATAATAAAAATTATTATTATTTTAAAATATATTAATTTTACAAATTATTATTGTAAAATTATTATTTTATATTTAAACTTTAAAATGTACTAAATTTTAAATTATACTATATAAATAATTTTTCAAAATTACAGCGCAAAAAGATATTACAAACATAAAAGAATTATAAATCCAAAAGACATTATATACTATATATGGTTTAAAGTGAAATGGGTAGTTTGTGTTTTTACTATATAAATAAATTTTCAAAATTACAGTGCAAAAAGATATTACAACTATAAAAGAAGTATACATCCAAAAGACATTATATACTATATATGGTTTAAAGTGAAATGGGTAGTTTGTGTTTTTAAGATCAATAAATTGTGTTTTCATAAATGTATATGGGTTGTTTTCGGTTTTATTTTTTTAATTGAGCCTAATTTTTTTTATATGGTAATTCAATTTAAATATAATATTTAGTGGCTATTTCGGATTTATTTAGGATTTAAAACCATAGTTTAATTATTAGTATTTTTTTCTTTTCATTTGAATTTTGCAATACATTTTTTTATATATTAGATTTTTGCAAACTATATAATTATAATTTAAATTTAACCTTGCAAAACTGTTTTGGTGAATTTGAAGCAAATTAGCAAAAAAAGAGAAAAATTTACCAAAAAAATATTTAAAAAATAAAATAAAATAAAAAACAGTTACAGTATCGCGTCAAAACTTAAATAGACATCAATGTAAAAAATAAATTTTAAAATTTGAAAATAACAACTCGAAATACATATTTATTTCCTAATGCAATTTACAAAATTTAGGTCAAAGGAATACCTGGACGTCCGAACAACGAAGCCAATCCGGTTCAAATTTAGTTTAAAAAGCTATAATAGAATATAACCGTTGGTTGATTAAAGATAAAACATCTTTTAAAGTGGATGGTGGGGAGCGTTGGTTGATTAAAGATAAAATATCTTTTAAACTCGGTGATGGAGAGATAAACTCGATGATGCAGAGATTAGGTTTAACAAAGCAAATCTTGGTAAAAGCTATTCATCCAGAATCCTCTCATTGCATGCATTAAACCTTTTCCATTATATCTTAAACTTTTCAATCTAAAATAGAATTTCATCGTTGCGCAGGTCACACACTTTTGAAACTCCGACGAGGTTGTGCAAGCAGTAGCGCTTGAGTTCAAGGTACATTTTAAAACAGAGAACGAGTTCAAGGTACATTTTAAAACAGAGAACTAAGCAGCAGTGGAGAGAAGTAGAGTGCCTTCACGATGGAACATTTCCCTGCATTCCATTGAAAGAGACAGTGTGTTGGTGATCGGTTCAATTATGACCCTGATGATCGGTTTAAGGGGCATTGTTTTATTGACAATAGACGTTCTTGATTTGTGGACATTTGGATGTGTCAATAAGTTGATGTTCGCTTTAACTGCCTCTCTCATATTCCTTTTTTGTCGCATAATGGCGAGGACAGTACTCAGCTATTTCTATTTCTCCTGACTTCATCAACGTTCTTAAAGAAAAATCTATGATATCCAGCCGAAGCATTCTTTTACAATATTAATAATCAGATTACATGTTTTATTGGAAACGACTACCTTTGAATATCATCCACGACGGGAGCCGGAAATTCTTTAATTATATTTAGGTTTTCGTGCAAAATGTTTAGTTTCATATTATTAATCCTCTGTCTTTATGCCAATGTGAAAAATATTTCATCCAATTCATGTACTGTGGAGATTTCAAGTAATTAAGGACCTTTTTATCTACACTGAAATTTTCATGTAACTAAGAATCTTTATCATTGTGTTCATGTGCAATACACTGAAATTTCCATATAATTCACAAGATATAGAAACTTAGATCGGGTCCTTATAAAATATGTCCTGTTATTAGGGAAAAGTGACTTTCCTGGTAGCTTCAGCTCTTGTAGTCAGTATCTTGGTAATATTTGCTTTCTACTCTGTTGTAAGTAGTTCAATTATTGCAAGAAACATTATTGTTAGCCACCAACATCCTCATAAAAAAAGATTACGTATTATAATTCGATATCGAACCGTGTTATGTGGGTGAAGACATATCTCCTATTCCACCGCTGATGGATAATATTCATTCAAACCCTGTTAGTACGATGATGGGATCAATTGATGTTTAGAATAGTATGAAACTTCGTGCCTGTATTAACTGTATGAAATATAACTGTTGTTGCATTCCAATAATGTGAGGGTATTTTAAACAAGGCTTCTGTCCAGTAATGTAAGGGTTTTTCGAGAAGAAAATGAACAAATCCAATACACTCTATAGAGATTCGATTTGTTCGAGAAGAAAATGAACAAATCCAATACACTCTAGAGAGATTCGACAAGGAGGTATATGAAAGGAATTAACAGATAGCAATGTAATGAAAACCATAGATATACTTACCCACATGGGAAGCTTTTCCAATGTGCCAAATCTGAGAGAAGAAGACACCTCCTTTATTGTGGAAATCGTATACAATGGGTTTCTACACCTCCACCTCCTCCTCTGTCCAAATTCTAGGCGTATTTTGGTACCTGTCAGTTATACACAACATCATGGTCATCATAATTTCGCCTTCCAATATAAGTAAGTGTAGAAGTTTGTCGTTACACTAAAACTCGCAAGTATTGGTAAACTTCCAAACTAGTAACTAGGATCCCCAGGGTGGAAATTATGGATTCCATAGAGGTGTGGTGATTACTCCCACACCCTCCCTCAAACATAGCTCAAGGAATCAATGCACCCCTCAAATGCAGCTCGGGGGAATCGAACCTGGGTTCAAGCTCTGATACCATGTAGAGGTTTGCCGTTACACTAAAACTCGCAAGTGTTGGTAAACTTCCAAACCAGTAACTAGGATCTACAGGGTGGAAATTATGGATTCCATAGAGGTGTGGTGATTACTCCAAAAATAAAGGTTTCATAGCAATCACTTGGCTTAGTATAGATATAGAGACACACAAAATGTTAGCCTACCCTTGCGCAGAGTGGGAGACACCAGTAGCTTCTAAAATGAGAAGACCATCGGGGCTAGTTCTCTAGGAATAGTATAGGATTGCGTGCAGTTGGGGCATAAAATTATAGGATATATGTATGGTTAATGGTGCCCAAAACACTCTACAAAACCCCTTTCCAATATGAGAAAAATAAAACTATGTTGTCAAAGTAGAGTACAGTAGGAAATGAGAAAAGGGAGAACAAAAGATTGATGATTGGTAACTGTGAGGCCAGCTAAAGGGACCCAACTGATAAGGTGTTATCAATTTGATCTTCTACCTTGATTTTTTTTTCTTCTGTGTTTTTTTTCCTTGCTATTGTGATTAATTTCCTTCCTTTTGCAATATAAGTGAATAACTTCAACCAATTTGCAAAAATATGCTTAGTATGGATGAATTCTCAATGGATTGATTCATGATGTAGTGCCTTAATGTGTTCATATAGGTGTTCATATAGGTTTCGATTCTATTAACGTCATGGGTGATGAAGATAGATCAAAGAATGCCAAGGGCGGCGAGCATTCATTGAGGCACCTTACCTGCGACTGCTTTTGCACCTTAACTCTGTGTGGGCCATTACATGTGTTGAGAGAGCCATTGAGTGTTTTTGTTGAATTCATGTTTGGTGTGAAAAATGTTAATTAAATTAAGGGTTTCAGGGCTTTTTTTTATTGCAATTTGTCTTAGAAATTTTTTTTTTTTTTTGAAAACTCAAATGCCTATCAAAATTGAGGTTTTGAAAAAAATTGATCAAATTTGACGGTTCCAAAGAAACTTGATTGGTGAAAAGAAGTTTTCATATTTGTATAAAATCTCTTCACGTGGAATCGAAACACCTAAATGACTTAAATGTAGATGTGATTTGTCTTTGGAATGGTGTGTTTTTGGATCATTTATATAAAAAAAATATGATATTGAACATTAAGAATACAAAATATATAATTGAATAATAATTAGATTTAATGTTTCATTGTTGATTTCATTATATGTATTTTATTAAAGAGTTTATTTTATGCACTTTGTATTTTTTATTTTTTTTTGTCTATCTTGAAATATAATTAAACTTTTTTAATGTTAGGGATTTAACTTCCATAGAATAGTTTAGAATATTTTTAGTAGCCAAAAATTAAAGGTTGATATTTATTCAAAGAGTGGTTATGGGTTTTCTATCATTTTAATTAAATTGGATAGTTAAAAAAATATATATGTGAACATCTATCATATGAACATGAATTATGTCCCGAATGGGGTGATGCATGTCGGCTAAAAATGGTAGTGCAGTGGTACGTGGAGCTCGATAGGAATCCACGCGCACCACACAAGAATTGATGATGATATATAGTACATCGTACCAACCATCCCACTATGCGCGAGTTAATATGCAGGTAGAGCGACCCCGGAAGGCCATTCGACAATTTTTGGAGATGAGAATGGAGTGTCTGTTGTACAGTTTGTTTGGTTGTAATGATACCTGGTTGCAGCTCTAGATAGGTGCATACGGGTATGGTATTCACGTTTCCTCCATCTCGGAGGAAGGAGACCATCCGCTATAGGATTTTCCATGGGGTCCGTGGGAAGGACCTTCATGAAATGCCAATTTGAAGTAACAGAAAGTTCATTTGAGTACCTGTGATGATTCATACTTTCTTCCATGCTCTTTTCTAGTGGTTAAGTGTTCCTTACCCTAGAAACTCTACCCGCTACCTGCTATAGAACTAGACATGGTAGCCCTCCCTTCATGAAGCGCTTAAGAGGGATAGCTATAAACCCTTACCTTATAAGCACCATAGCAGGTGAGATCTTTCCAAACCAACATCTAATTAGATTGATATTGATTTGACTGCTAGAAGAAGATTGACTTTCACTCGACCCGTCAATAGTGTGAACCTTCAAGCTATCTGACATTCATCTGGGTGAATTTCGATAGAGTGTGGCACTTATACCCCATTTTGATTCGGCCATGGGGATATAGCGGTAAGAAAGACTCTGTCAAACATACCGCATGGGGTGGTTGGAAATCTTGCGTGCTCATTTCAATACTTGCTCCAACGGATTCCTGCACTCTCGGTATGATGCTCTACGCTCATATTTTTGGTGTTTCCCTCACGGTATTTTTCCTCGTATTCAGCACAATGCCTGAGTCACCTGACGAAAAGGCTGGTAGCGGTCCTGGTAAAGTTCTTTGTGTAAACCTTCTACAATTTTATTATAGGTTATTCTGCTTCTTCTCTCTCGCAAGGTGGAAAGCCATCCCCTCGGGGGTGGATTGTAGTCACAATGGTTAAATAATACCCCGGTAGAGAGGACACACATGCAGTGGATGATTTTCTCGTCGAATCGTAGGGCGACCACACGACGGGGAGCTAAGCTCCCACAGGGAATATACTGACAATCGTCTCTTGGGCGAGGTTGCGACTTTGTTACTAGCCTACTCCCCGGCTCACGTGGAGGCCCCTACCTCCTTGGAATCTATTGTTGCTCAATCGACCAATATTCAGCTCAATATGGAAACTCTAAGGGAGTAGAGGTATGCTGATCAAAATGAATTGGTAGCTTACATTAATGATCTTCAGCAAATGCAAAGTGAGATCCTAGACTCAGTCGAAGGTCTATGCTAGTAGCATGCACAAACCAATCACCACCTTCGTTTCCCTGGAAGCGAGGGTGGAACAAATTGATTTTCACATGCATGAATGCGCTTCTCACTGCGCTACTCCTCCAGTATTTCACCCAAATCCACCCACATAATGAGGATTTTTATGAATTGTAGTTTTTACTATTTTTGTGTTATGCAAGTCATGGCATATAGGCCACCCAATAATAAACAATGACATCTGTTGTCATGGTCTTCCTCCACATTACATGCTTCTTAAATTTAGGCTTGAGTCCTTTTCTAAGCCTATTGACATGTATTTTGTATCTAAAGATTTCTTCATAATATACCTACTGATATTTGACTCACAAAAAAAAAACATGAATTATGGTTTTTTGGACATATGGTATATTTTATTGGCCTACGGTATTGTAACAAAGACTATTTATAGGTTAAGAATATGCACGATAAAGTTAGAGTGAACCTCCATAATCAATAATCTTCTTCTACGTTTTCTTAATTGAAAAATAAAAAAATAACACTGAATGTGTCACCTCAATTAATTTTTTTAACAAAAAAAAATAGGTATATACAATAATATTATACATGTAAAAGGAAATTAAATGTGAACAAAACTCAATAAAACAAAAGAGTATAACAAATTTTTTTAAAGAACATATATATAAGTCTTTGGAGGCTTGGTTAAACGATTATAAGGGAATATATATGTCCTTGGGGGCTTGGTTAAATGGTGATCAGGGCGGCTCTTATAGCACTCATCACAGGTTCAATTCCCCTCCCCAATAGGAGTGATGCATCTCGACATGTTGATGAAAGATGGAGTTGAAAAAAATAACAAAGAAAAATGAAAGGTACTACCAAGATTATATATATATATATAAGTATAACATTCATTTAGTGTCCAAAATTCAGGTATGTTTAGGGCATATATTAATTTTTCTATAAACAATAATTTAAAATAAAGTTTTGATTTACTTGATTTTTATGAATTTTTAAAAATGTATTATGAAATTGATGCTTTGATGTGTGTCAAGATTTACAGGCCATTTGATTTATATGACTATGCTAGTTAATAATGAATTGTGGTTAAATGCAACTTTTGATTCATTGTGGACTTTGAAATTAAAAGAGAAAATGATAATATGGAGTTTAAACCTAGGATTAAGTGTTTGGTGATTGTTGTAACAATGGCACTAGTTATGGGATGTGTGGAAGTAATGGAAATTGTTCTTTCAAGGTGATCCAACACAATGATATCTTCAAGGATTTGTTTTTCTAACTTTTTTCATTTCTTTATAATTTGTTAATTTTTTATTGCAAGGGATTCTTGCCAAAGAAAGATTCTAGCAATGGATTTTCTTATCGAACACTATTAATTGAATATTGACCAATGCAACCTATAATGTAACTTTGAAATATAAATATATTTTTCAATATTATTAAAAAAATAATTTGCAAACTTTTTATTGGACCATAACTTCAAGGTCATGTGGACAACTAAGTCACATACTTTATGCCATAATTTATGGATATTGTTGCAATATTCATGCATTATATTTAGATATTTGTGATGTCGAGGCTTACTAGTATTTAGTAACCACATTTCAATTTATTAGTTCCTCCCAAATAAATACTATAGGATTTCATTTTCCTATTAACCACTATTGATTTAGCTAACATTGGCAAATGTAGATTACAAGTTTTTATGCAAATTTTCACATAACACAATTTCTAACTTGAGTGGTAGGAATTGAGTTGAGAGGTCCCTTTGAAGACATGACTTCAGCAACAAATTTTCCTATTGGCTACTGTTAGTTCGCATTGACCAATGCAACTTATAATGGTTTCAAGTGAAATGAGTAATTTGTGTTTTAAGACCAATATTAAAAAGATAAATTGTGTTTTTTTATAAATGTATAAATATGTATAAATGTATATAGATTTTTTTTGTTTTTTCGTTTAATTAATCCTAAATTATTTTATATGACAATTCAATTCAAATAAAATACTTAGTGACTATTTAGGATTTAAAACTGGAGTAGTTTAGTTATTAATATTTTTGTCCTTTTCATTTGAACTTTGCAATACATTTTTTTTATAATACATTGTTTTTCATATATTAGAGTTTGCAAATTATATAATTAAAACTTAAAGTTGCAAAAAACAAATTGGTGAATTTTAAGCAAATTAGCAAAATTCACTGGAAAAAAATACCAAGAAAAATAATAATATAAAAATAAAAAATAACATAAAATAGGAAACAGTAACACTACAGCATCAAAACTTAGATAGACAATCAATGTAAAAAGATGAATTTAAAAATTTAAAAATAACTCATTTTAAGATGCAATACGTATTTATTTACAAAATTTATATGTTAAAGAAGTACTTGACGTCACAACAACGAAGTAGCGCTTCAGTTTAAGGTACATTTTAAACAGAGGACTAAGCAGGAGTCGACAGAATGCCTTCACGATGGAACATTAACATGCATTCCAGTGAAAGAGACCATCTGTTTGTGATCGGTTCAATTATGACCCTGATACTTGGTTTAATGGGTGTTGTTTTATTGGCAATAGCCGTTCTTTATTTGTGGACATAAGTTGATGTTGCATAATGGCGAGGACAGTACTTAGCAATTTCTATTTCTCCTGACTTCCTCAACGTTCTTGAAGAACAATCTATGTTATTCAGCCCAAGTTGTCTTTTACAGTCTCAATCTTAATAATCAGATTACGTATTTTATTAGAGACGTTGTTGGCCATCAACGTCCTCATAAAAAAGGCTTGTATATTATACTTTGCAATCGTATTCCAAAGCTGATGGATAATATTCATTGTAACCCTCTTAGTACCATAATGAGGTAAAAATGTGGTTTAAAATCATATGAAATATCGTGCCTGTAAACACTCTATGAAATATCATTAACTGTTGTTGTGTTCCTATAATGTCAGGGTTTTTGAAACAAGTCTTCCGGATTAATCTCAAAGATTAGAGATACTTTGTGATTAATTCAAAAGACTTGTATCAAAAAATGATGAATAGCTGAAACTTGAATTCTGAAAAATGTCAGGGTTATTTAAATTCAAAGAATGTAACGTTTATTTGGCATTTTTAAAGGACTATCCTCTCCCACCAAGCAAAGCATACTAGCCTTCTGGTTGGAGTTTGTGGCAACTATAAGCTGCTCGCAGATATATGAATGTCATGTATATTTGTGTGACATATCAATGACGCTTTGATGATCTGATTTCATTGTGGATATAGTTTTGCAAGGAAATGGTCAAACCATAATTATCAAATTCAAATTTCTTAAATAAATTTATAAATATCTACAAATAAAATTTATTTTCTTTATTATAGAAATTTATTATTTTTAAGAATTATAAATTTATTTTTTTCTATTATATTTTAATATCAAATTTATTATTTTTCATACAGATATATTTTTTAAATATATAATTAATTATTTACTATAATTTTTTTATATAACTTTTTATATTTTTATATTTTATTTTTAAATATTAAATTTTGTATTAAAAATAAATCTTTTAAAATCCATTGCAATTTTGATTTCTAATTTTTCTATTTTATTTTTTATTTTTTAAATATTAAATTTTATATTAAAAAATAAATCCTTTTCAAATGCATTGCAATTTTGATTTCTATTTCATACAGCATTTTAAATATAGAATTTTTTTTTATTAAATTTTATTTTCACATAAACTTCAGTACCGAATTCGGATTACCTCATTTTAACGTATTTTCTATATTTTTTTGGACCAAAACAGCCGAACTTGCTAACTATCGGTCAAACATATCAATTGCTTTGCAAGGTAACCGTCAAACAAAAGTGAGAATAAATGTATTAATATATATATTTTAAATTTTATATATATTTAACATATATATTAATTTTTTATTGGACCAATACAGCCGAACTTGCTAACTATGGGTCAAACATATCAATTGATTTGCAATGTAACGATCAAACAAAGTGAGAATATATATATATATATATATATATATTGAAATTTATATATATTTAACATATATATTAATTTTTTAATAATTGATAATAATGATTTTAAAAGCATTATAATTTAATTAATTTTTATAATTCTTTATAATAAGTTAAATATTTTAACATTTATCATATATTGATTATCAATATTTCTTATCCTTATTTTAATTTATAAGATAGATAATGTATTCTTAAACAAATGTTATCATTGTTTTCGTTGACAATCGATATGGTACTAGAGAGTTTCCTATGTTTAGAACATATATACATCTTTATAAAATTGTATTTGTTCATTTTATCATTCCATTATATTTATAGTGTCATCTTATTATTTTATTATTTATGGGATTCATCAATTTTCCTAGGCACTAATTTTGTGAGAATAAGTATTCTTTGTGTATGTATACAAATTTATAAGTGGTTAGTTGTAACAAACACTGATAACTATCTAAATCACTATTAAATATTTCTCACTAATAATTAGATAAAATGTTCACCAATTCATAGTGTAACCTTAGTAGAAGAATAGTAAGTTGCTTAACCATTAACAACCACTATTGTAGTACATTAGCATAAAACTGTATGATGTAACCTTGCAATCATTTCATTATAACCGTAGCCATCACATACTTGACATTATGAACACAACAACAAGAAAATAATTCAACATCATCAATCGGAAACAACAATCAATCACACCATTGAACACCAATATACCCTGGAAACCCTGTAGGGTGAAAACTAGCAAATGTTTAATTTTATTATTAAACGCTCGTGAGGGTGTTCACCCCTCACTCAATGGCTTATAATGGAGACCATCCCTTAACCATTGTTATAAATTTTACAAAGAAATAAACAAATATCTAGCTTAAAGCAATTACAATAATTATGATAGCATTTACTCACTAATCTTCATATCTTCATATGTTGGTGGCATGGATGTACCTACAATGTATCATCGTACAATGGACCTTCCTACACCTCACACTCATTTGCACAAACCAGTAATCATTTATCAGCCACCATGTTAAGCATAATATTTCTTTGCATTCGGGTCGGGTCGGGCCATTTCGTTCGAGGTCGCCCGTATCAGTTTTGCTAAGTCGTGACCACTCGGGTGCCTTGTGCACATTCGGGCGGCCTATTTGCCATTTTCTCCTTTGTGGCATTGCTTGGTCGGGCACGCCATGTCGCGCTGTGCGATGTCGCTCGACCAGGCTCGTTCGGGTCGGGTTGTTTCGTTATAGGGTGCCCGTATAAGTTTTTCTAGGTTGTGATCGCCTGGGTGCCTTATGCACGTTTGAGTGACCCATTTGACATTTTCTCCCTTCTGGCATCGTTCGGTCGGGCGTTTCATCTCGCGCCGTGTGAGGTCACCCAACCGGGTGTGTTCGGGCCGTGTCATTTCGTTCGAGGGTGCCCGTATCAGTTTTGCTAATTTGTGATCGCTCGAGTGCCTTGCGCACATTCGTGAGGCTCGTTTGCCATTTTCTCCCTTGTGGCATCGTTTGGTTGGGCGCACCGCGTTGTGCCATCTGAGGTCGCTCGACCAGGCCCGTTCAGGTCGGGCCAATTCGTTTGAGGGCGCCCGTATCAGTTTTTCTAAGTTGTGACCACCCGGCTGATTTGTGCACATTCAGGTGGCCCATTTTCCGTTTTCTCTCTTGTGGCATCATTCAATCGGGCACGCCGTGATGCGCCAGGTGAGGTCGCTCGATCGGGCGTGTTCAAGTCGAGCTCTTTCATTCGAGGGCGCCCATATCATTTTTGCCAAGTTTTGACCGCCCGTGTGCCTTGGGCATGTTCGGGCGGCCCGTTTTCCGTCTTCTCCCTTGTGTCATCGTATGGTCAGGCGCGCCATTTCGCGGCGTGTGAAGTCGCCCGACTAGGTGCGTTCGAGTTGAGGCATTTCATTTGAGGGCGTCTGTATCAATTTTGCTAAGTTATGACCACTCAGGTTCCTTGTGCACGTTCGGGTGGCCCGTTTGCCATTTTTTTCCTTGTGGCATCGTCCAGTCAGGCGCGCCATGTCGCGTTGTGTGAGGTTAATCAACCGGGCATTTCCGGGTCAAGCAGTTTCGTTCGAGGGTGACCATTTTAGTTTTTCAAAGTTGTGACCGCCTGGGTCCCTTCTACTGCACGTTTGGGTGGCCCGTTCTTAGTTTTCTCCCCTGCGGCATCGTTCGTCATGTCACGCTGTGTGAGGTCACCTGACCGAGCGCGTTCAAGCTGGGTCGTTTCGTTCGAGGGCGCCCATATCAGTTTTGCTAAGTTGTGACTGCCCAGGTGCCTTGTGCACGTTAGGGTGACCCATTTTCCATTTTCTCCCTTATGGCATCGTTCGGTCGGGCGCACCGTGTCGCGTAGTGTAAGGTCGCCCGACTACCCACGTTCGGGTCGGGCCATTTCGTTCGAGGGTACCTGTATCAATGTTGCTAAGTTGTGACCACCTAGGTGCCTTATGCACGTTCGGGTGGCCCGTTTGCCGTTTGCTCCCTTGTGGCATCATTCGGTCGGGCACGTCATGTCGCGCCGTGTGAGGTGGCCGGACCGGGCACGTTCTGGTCAGGTCGTTTCGTTTAAGGGTGCCCGTATCAGTTTTGCTAAGTTGTGACCACCCGGGTCCTTTGTGCATGTTCACGCGGCCCGTTTGCTATTTTCTCTGTTGTGGCATTATTCGATCGGGTGCATTATATCACGCCATGTGAGGTTGCCCGACCGGGCGCGTTCGGGTTGGGTCAGGCCATTTATTTCAATGGCACCCGTATTAGTTTTGATAAGTTGTGACTACCCGTGTGCCTTCTGCTAACTCGAGCAACCCATTTTTCATTTTCTCCCTTGTGGAATTGTTTGGTCAAGCGCAACGTGTGAGGTCGCTCGACCGTGCACGTTCAAGTCGGGTCGTTTCATTCGTGGGCGCCCGTATCAGTTTTGCTAAGTTGTGACTGTCTAAGTGCCTTGTGCGTGTTCAAGTGGCTCATTTTTTGTTTGCTCCCTTGTGGAATCGTTTGGCTGGGTGTGCCGTGTCGCATCGTACTGTGAGGATGCCCGACCAGGTGCGTTCGTGTCGGGCCATTTCATTTGAGGGCGCCCGTATCAGTTTTTCTAATGTTGTGACTGTCCAGGTGCCTTGTGCGTCTTTGGGTGGCCCGTTTGTCGTTTTCTCCCATATGGCATCGTTCGGTCGGGCAAGATGTGTCGCACCGTGTGAGGTCGCCCGAACATGCACATTCAGGTCGGGTCGGTCCATTTCGTTCGACAGTGCCCATATCAGTTTTACTAAGTTGTGATCGTCTCGGTGACTTGTGCATGTTCAGGTGGCTCATTTGTTGTTTTGTCCCTTATGGCATCGACGTTCGTTCGGGCACGTC
>JAXQQM020059115.1:0-41374 GCA_034641835.2 Pinus albicaulis | reverse complement strand
AGATTTCTAGTAAAAATGGGATCTCTGTCGCTCACAATAACCCTTGGGTATCCATGTAGCTTTTGAATTGTTTCCATAAATGTAGTAGCAACCGTAGTTGCTTTAAATGGATGAGATAATGCACTAAAGTGTGCATACTTGGTAAGTTTATCAACTACCACCATGATGACACTCTTTCCTTTGGACTTAGGTAAACCTATGATAAAATCCATTGAAATCTCCTCCCAACGTTGACTTGGAATGGATAAAGGTTGTAGAAGTCTTGAGGTCTTAATTGTTTCCACTTTATTCTGCTAGAAAACCAAACATTCCGCCACAAAATTTTGAATATAAGATTTAAGGCCATCCCAAAAAAATTCTTTCTTCACCCTGTGCTAAGTTTTTAAAAATCCTGAGTGTCCTCCTAAAGGAGAAGTGTGCAATTCCAAAAGAATCTTTTGTTTTAGTTGGAAATTCTTACAAATATATAATCAATCTTTGTACCATAAGGAATCATTTTTCCAACTAAATGTATCAGATTTACTAGGATCTTGCTATAACTTTTGAATGAGTGTCCACACTTCAAAGTCCTTCTTCCACTCATCTCTTACTTCGGTTATCCAATCTAGTTGGATAATAGAAATGGAACAAAGCAATGCTTCCACCTCTTCATTCTTTCTTGAGAGTGTATCTGCAATAAAATTTAGCTTCCCTTTTTTGTAGATTATTTCAAAGTCATAACCCAACATCTTTGTCACCCATTTTTTCTGCTCTTCTAAAGATAGTATTTGTTCCAAAATGTGTTTAAGACTATCATGATCAGTTTTTACCTTGAAGTATCTTCCCATTAGATAAGTTCACCATTTCTTTAGTGCATGCAGTATTTCTAACATTTCCTTCTCATAAATAGCTTTCTTTAAATACTTTCCTTTTATTGGACGACTTTCAAAAGAAATGGGTCTTCCTTCTTGCATTAAAACAACACCAATTCCATTTCCTGAGGCATCACATTCCACAATAAAGGTTTTTGTGAAGTTTGGTGTAGCTAAGACCAATGTGAGGAACATTGCCTCTTTAATATGTTCAAAGGCCTTAGTTGCTTTAGGAGTCCATGAAAATGCATCTTTTTTAAATAATGTTGTTAGAGGTGCTACTATTCTCCTATAATTCTTAACAAACTTGCGATAATACCCTATTAACCCAAGAAATCCTCGCAACTGCTTTATGGTTGTGGGGAATTTCCATTCCTTAATGAATTTAATTTTTTTAGGGTCTACCTTTACACCCTCGCGAGATACAATATGACCAGATATTCCACCTCTTGCACTCCAAAGAAACATTTGGATTCTTTTGCATATAATTGTTTCTCCTCCAATAGTTTGAGCACCCTGTCAACATGTTGAACACGATCCTTCCAAGACCTGTCGTAGATTAGTATATCATCAAAAAATACTAGCACACATTTTCTAAGGAAGGGTTTGAAAATGGAATTCATCAACCCTTGAAATGTGTAGAAGGTGCATTGCAAGGCCAAAAGGCATGACCAAAAATTCATAATGACCCTCATGAGTTCGAAATGTTATTTTTGGAATATCTTCAGTTTTCATTCTAATTTGATGATATCCTGAACGAAGATCCAACTTTGTAAAATAAATTGCTCCATGTAATTCATCCAATAATTCATCAATAACAAGAATGGGAAATTTATCTTTAATGGTGAGCTTATTAAGCTCCCTATAATCTGAACACATGGGCCATGATCCATCCTTCTTGTGTACCAATACTATAGGAGCAGAGAAATAACTTTGACTAGGTTGAATTATACCCGCCTCTAACATTTATGCAATCATACGTTCAATTTCGCTCTTTTGGACATAAGGATATCTATAAGGCCTCGATGTCCGGAGGAATAATTCCTGGAATCAAATGAATAGCATGATCATGTTCACGAATAGGTGGGAGTCCTTTGGGAGCTCTTTAACACCTTGGAATGATTTTCCAAGACTTGTTGGAGATTTGCAGTAATATAGATGATTTTGATGTCGGAACTTCTAGTGAGCATAATTGTGCAATTACTACCATTGTTCTTTCTGCTTTGTCATGACATTAGAGCTATTATCTTTCCTGGCTTCCCTGCAATACCCCGTAATATGACTTCCTTTCCTTCTGAAAAAAATTTCAAGAAAAGTTCTTGAAAATTAAAAGCTACCGTCCCCAAAGATTGTAACCACTGTACTCCTAGTACAACATCAACACCTCCCATAGGAATGGAAAGTATTGGAATAGTCAATAAATATTCCCCCATGGTTAGCTTGATATTATGGCATTTTCCAGAGCAATTTATAGTTCCTCCATTTGCAACCATCACTTGAAATTCTGGTGCTAGGTATAGGAAACAATTTAATTCATTGGCTACCTCACAATGAATAAAATTATGGGTGCTACCTGAATCAATCAACACTATTACCTTTTTATTCTTTATATTTCATTCTATCTTGAGAGTTTGAGGAGTGGTAATTCCTGCCATTGCATTACATGATATGGTCAGATTCATTTCTTCCTCTTCTAGGGCTGGTTCCTGGTGTATATCCTCTTCTTGTTAATTTTATTCTTCCTCTTCAAAATCTATGTAAAATAATTTCTTCTCAGCACACTTATGACCTTTAGTGTATTTTCTATCACAACTATAGCAAAGCCCTTTTGCTCTTTTTTCTTCCAATTTGTGGTGTCAACCTTGTGGTTGTGGAAATATAGGCGTAGCAACACTTCCTTCCTTATAGAATTGAGTGTTAGGCTTCCTTGTCGCCATAATTTTACATTCAATTTTTCTTGCCAACCTGGATGCCTTCTCCAATGAATCAGGTTCCAAAACGCGAACTTCATGTTGGATGTTATCCTTTAAAGTACCTATGAAGAGATCAATCCTGTGTTCCTCTGGAATATCAGCTACCCTTATGTTCAATTTTTGGAAGTCCTAAATGTGCTCCCCCACTAAACCCTTTTGTTTGAGATTTATCAAGTGGCTAAAGAAGGTTTATCTCTTTGTATCCTCATAATTTGCTATCATTTCCTCCATAAAAATTGACCAAGTGACAATTTTTTTATGGGAGCAAAGCCATCGATACCATACAAATGTATTTTGTTCTAAATTTAAAGTTGCAATGCATACCTTTTGTGTGTTTTGCACGTTATGGAGATCAAAATATTTCTCCATCTGTAGTATCCATGTTACAGGATCCTTTCCATCAAACTTCCTCGTATCCTTTTTTGGAATATGGTGGTTCTTCCCACCAACATTAGATTTTATGAAATCACAATTAACATTTATTTTTCTCTCATCATGAGGTTCTTCTACTATCTTTTCAGCATTTGGAAACATTTCTTGTATCAACTTTGTCAAACCTTCGATGTCTTCTTTTAGATCATTCTTCATGTTTTCCATGTTGTTTTCCATGTCATCCATCTTAGCTTCCATGCCAGCTTCCATGCCATCCATCTTAGCTTCCACACCTTTCTTGAAACCATCCATCTTCACTTCCACACCTTTCTTTAAAACTTCCATTTCATTTTTTGTTGCTCTTTGCGAGAGTGAAATTTTTTCACTTGCTTTTGTAATTTAGATAGATCATGTTGCAATTCTTCATCTTCATGAGTCATAGTAGAGCCTTCTGAAGGCTTAATGGGTGTTGAATTATTTTTACGGGGCATCTTTTAGAACCCAATACTGATATTTATTCTACAATATGCCCTTGGAATCAATTCAAATTGATTCTTCAAACAAGATTCTATGCAATTCGGAAAAATACACACCTTTTTCTTTCTTTTGAGGAGCTCGATATTGAAATTGGATTATCTTCGTGATTACAGCTCTTCAATATTTCACTTCGGTACCAACGTAGCCCTCCGAATTATCTTTCGAATGCCACAACCGAATTCGTTTGGATTCACCAAGAAAAATGGTGTCCAATCTCCCACAATAACCTAATTATGGACTCAAGTTCAACAGAGTGAACTTGCACGAATTTCCACGTGTCATTTTTTCATCCTTCAGCTCTAAATTGATATCCAAGAAAATAAAATCTGTTTTCTTGCGACAACTTTTTTACGGCACTCCAATCCGATGCTCAGAGAGAGAGTTATGAAGATTTTCCCACGATCACCTCTTTGAGATGAAATTCAGGAGCCTGAAAAAGCACTACCTTCCACAGATCATATCTCCAAAAATATTGCGAACCAATATCTGAAATTTTTTGAAAGTGTTCCGTAGGATTTCGGCTTCGCACTCTATGAATTTAAGCTTCTGAGACTTCGTAGAAACGAAATTATAGTGCAAATGCCACGATCACCTGTTTAGGAGCCTGAAAAAAGACCTAACTTCCACAGATCACATCTCAGAAAATATTGCGAAACAAGCTCTAAAATTTTTAGAAAATCTTCCTCAAGATTTCCACTTCGCACCCTAAAAATTTCAGCTTTTGAAACTTCATAGAAAAAATTTTATAGCCAAAATGCCACGATGACCTATTTAGAGCAGGGAAGCCCTAGAATCCAAAGCTCTGATACCAAATGTTGTGTAACCAACACCAAAAATAGAATAAAAGAGATATCAACGCCTTAGAAAAAAGCCACTTCGAGGGGGAAACCTCCAATAAATTACATAAATGAACAATTCCTGGATGATACAAATGACCAAAACCTCCTTCTATATATAGGAGTCCATGGGGCCATAATGTAATCCTAGTGGGGCCACAATGTAATCCTAGCCGACCTAAAAATAATAATTTAAGGTAATAATAACAAAATGGGGGTTAAGAAGAAGGTTCTTGGATATTTCTCGTTAGTGAGTGCACTCTGCTAGGTTTACAGCCTTCTCCCCGAGACCGCGCTGATTGATACCGTTAGCTTTTTGATATCCTTTACCATTCTGCACTGTATATGTGAGGACTAGCAGTGGGCTTCTGGCCATGACAGGCCCCACGGGGGGGCGCACAGTCTTCCCCCTCAAGTAACGACAAAAAAAAATTCGTGGAACCTTCCATGAACACCGCTTAGGATTAGTCGATTCCTTAAGCACAGGAAAATAGGATGCACGAGATGCAAAAAGATACGAATGAAAAGAATAAAGAAGCACAGGACGAAAGCGCGGGAGAAAAAGAAACCCCCACAGTGAAGTCAGCTACCTGCAAACCAATCGCGACAGAAAGACCTAAAATCGAGCTTCCAAGCCACAGGATAAATGGACGAATCCAGTTCATGAAGGATCATGCGCTCATTGGTAAATTTATTGGCATTTGGCCTACTGAAAAAGCTCTACAAGGATGGATAACAGCAAAATGGAAGCCCAAAGGAGACATTACCCTTCAGCTTGGACCCAAGGGATTCTTTACTGTTGTTTTCATTTGTATCGAGGATCGCAATAGGGTTCTAGATGGAGGACCTTATTTCTTTAACACTGCTGGTCTGTTTTTGAGAGAATGGGTGGAGAGGTTCAGTCCAGACAATGAGGACTTTAGCTGGGCTCTGGTTTGGATCAAAATGTACTCGCTCCCTTTGGAGTACTGGGATGAGGAGTCCCTTCAAGACATTGGCAAGGGATTGGGGGAGTTCGTTAAAATAGCGGAGGAAACAAAGATGCGCCGCTATACCTCGTATGCACGTATATATGTTTATATATGCCTTGAACAAGCTCTCCCTGACTTGGTAAGGCTCTACCATGATGATTATGAATGGATTCAACCCTTAGACTTTGAACATGTTCCCTTCTGCTATCGTAGATGTCACATTCATGGACACCTCTTCAGGGATTGCCCGCTCAATGCCAAGCCCTCGACTACAGCCAACCCAGAATCCTCTACTCCTGATGGGTTTACCAAGGTCACCAGCCAAAGAAAGTCCCATAAGAAACCCTCTAATGGGAAAAATCCCATCTCCTCTGTCAGCTTAATGCCCTCTACAAGTAACAGCTTCGAAGCCTTAGATACTGTCACAGTACTCTCCCCACAAGCCGAACCCAAATCTACCCAAGCAGCCACAAAGACCTCGCCTAGCCCTCCGCCAGATGCCCCTCCCAAGCCTTCATTCACGGGAATTCAGTTTGGTCAAATGGAAGCTCCCTTTAAAGACCCAGATTAGAAACCTAATGGAATGGATGTGGACTACATACCCGGCCTACCAGAAGTAGGAAGCAGTCAAGTTCAACTCATGGATGTAGAACCAGAGAGAATTGATCTGAGAGGGCTTGACATCCTTGAGCTCGAACAAGCATGCCGGAGAAAATAATTTGACAAGATTCAAGAACATCAAATAGACACGCTGGAAGTCATTATATCCATAGATTTCCGATAGAAAGTACTCGGAATCCAACTAGGCAGCAGGTGGGATGGAAATCTAACCCCAAAAGACTCCAAGAAGAGGGGAAGGAAATCAGATCTGGAAAGAACAATTACAGTGGGAAAAATCTTGGTTGACTCAAGTAGATATGCTAAAATGACAAAGTATTACAAGCCTCTCCCGAATAGTGAATCATGAAGCTCGCTTCATGGAACCTTAGAAAACTTAACAGTCCAGGGAAACACAGAATGGTAAAAAACATGGTTAAGTAGGAGCAGCCTCAGATTTTTTTCATGCAAGAAACTAAATGTAATAGCAGCACGCTAGGCAACATTCTCTCAAAAGCGTGGCCTGGTTGTTAGTCAGTAGTGGTAGATGCATCGGGTGCCTCTGGAGGGTTGGCCATTGCCTGGAATACTCAGGCTATTTCTCTCTCAGACTTCCATGCTTCCAACCACATCATTCAAGCAACTTTTCACATCATCGGCACAAACATACACGGTCATCTCACAAATGTCTACTTCCCACAGGATGCAGTGAGAAAATCCGCTCTCCTAGAAACTATAGGAGCACTCAATCATGACAGAATCCATCCTCTCTATATTATAGGTGGTGCCTTTAACATGATAACAAAGTTGGAGGAAAAACTGGGAGGCAGATCCAGGCTGGAGCCAGAAAGCGGCCTTTTCAAAGATTTCATACAAGACCACCAGTTGATTGACATGAAATTCTGCAATGGTACGTTCACATGGAGTAATCGCAACACAGGTCGGCAACACATAGCATCTAGGTTGGACATATTTCTACTTTGAGAAAATGCAGTCCATTAGGGAGGTGACATTTCATCCTCCATCCTCCCTCTCCATGGCTCTGATCACTGGCCGATCTCTTTTCAATGGCAGCGGCCGGGTCAATCAGTGAGATGCCCTTTTCACTTTGAAGCCTTCTAGTTCAATCACCACGCTTTCAACGACCTCATCAACTCGCTATGGAGAAGCTTCAATCCACCAGAAGGGTCCAAAATGTTCCAGTTCCAACAAAAGCTCAAATTCCTAAAAGGCCATATCAAGAGCTGGAATCATTCCACTTTTGGCAACATCTTTCAGGCTCAGTAGCATCTACACAAAGAAATGGAGTCTCTCTAGCAACAAGTCATCACGAAAGGCTACACGGATCTAGCTTTGGAGAAAGAACATCAGCTTCAATCTTAGATGGAGGAAAGATCAAAGCAGGAGGAAATTCTATGGAGGCATAAATATCACATACGATGGCTGAAGGAGGGTGAACAAAATACCAAATTCTTCCACAGATCTATGATTCAAAGACGCATGCATAACACCATCTCATTTATGAAGAATCAAGAAGGGGATAAAGTGGAAGTTCATGCGGAGATCGAGAAGGTACTCATTAATCATTTCCAAACTGTACACCAAGAACCTCTCCAGGACAGATTACCAGCCATTGACAAAATCACTCAGAACATTCCAAAGCTGGTCACCGAAGAGCACAATCAACTCCTACGTCGCCCAGTCTCACGCCTAGAGGTGGACACTGCCATGAAGTATCTCAAAGATGGGACGGATCTGGGGCCGGATGGCTTTTCGACCACCTTATTTCAAAAAATTTGGGATCTGATCAAAGAAGAGGTATGGATGGTGGTGGAGGAATCACGCACAATGCATTGGCTCCTCCCCTCCTTGAATGCAAACTTCATAGCTTTAATCCCTAAAGAAGACGCTTCCTGCACGCGGGACAAATTCCGCCAAATTTCCTTATGCAATGTCATCTACAAGGTTATTTCTAAAGTCATTGCCAGTAGACTAAAACTACTTCTGCCTCTTCTTATCTCGCCCGAGCAAGCTGGTTATGTTGAAGGAAGGCAAATTTTGGATGGCATCATCCTCACTCATGAAATCATACATTCCCTCAAGGACACCAAACAAGCAGGTATGATTCTCAAGATTGACCTTTCAAAAGCTTTTGATAGATTAAGCTGGACGTACATTCAGAAAGTGTTATCTGCTTTTGGCTTTTCTCCTACTTGGATTCGATGGGTTCATAATCTTATTTCCTCCTCCTTCTTCTCCATCCTCATCAATGGAATTCCCTCACGTCCCTTTTCTCCCTCTATAGGCATCAGAAAAGGGGACCCCCTATCCCCTTTCCTCTTTGTCTTAATGGCAGAAGGCCTGGGGCGTCACCTCAAAAATGCCCTTCGATCCCAACAGATTCGAGGCCTCTCATTTCACAACTCCCCAGCCTTAACTCACCAGCAATTTGTGGATGACAATATGGTGTTTGGTTACCCTTCAGTGCATGAAGCCTCCCGGCTTAAATCCCTGTTGAATGAATTTTCGGAAGCCTCGGGAGCTTGTATCAATACTGCGAAATCCCAGCTCTTCTTCTTTCATACCCCTCCCTTCACCCAAAGAGAAATCTCTCGTATCCTTGGTTTCTCCATTGCCACCGTCCCCTCGAAATACTTGGGAGCCCCTCTAATTGCTTCTGCCTTAAAGCATGCCTCATGGCGTGAACTCCTTGATAAACTCGAAGCTCGCCTCTCTTCTTGGACTCATAGGACTTTGAATATTGCAAGTAGAGTGGTTCTAATAAAAGCAGTGTTACAGGCCATGCCACTTTACCTTTTCTCTATCTTGGCAGCGCCCAAATGGGTTCTAAAAAGAATTAAGGCCCTGCAGCGGAATTTCTTATGGGGATCCAAAGGAACGCATCACAAATGGGCTTTGATCAAATGGTCTCTGGTCTGCACGCAAAAGGAACAAGGAGGATTAGGATTGCGGGATCCTTCTCATAGCAACGCAGTAATGGGAGCCAAAATTTGGTGGAGCTAGCTAACTGCCCCTAACAAACCATGGGAAATTATCTGGGCAATCAAGTACGCCAACAAAAGACCTCAGGAAGAACTAATCAGACTCACCCCTAAGGAGAAAGGTTCACTCATGTGGAATGCCGCCAAACAGCACTACTTGTTGATTCAACAACACAGTTTTTGGGAACTGAGGAATGGTAGTACTGCCAGATTCTGGACAGATGCCTGGGATCAATTTCCAAAAATAACTAACACCTACAGACCACCTCCTGGACCGAACTGGGATAGACAACAATTGGACACGGTGCAGCAATATTGGGAAGACAATGCAATGCAGGGGTATAGACAGTGGAAACAGGCTGAAAGGATCACAGGGAACATAGATGAATAGAGTAAGGAAGCATTAAACTCTGATCTTTAAAGAAGGTGCATTATACTTTCGCATAGCCAAGACATTCTCAGATGGGGATACACGCCAAAAGGTTCCTTCTCCACCCAGGAAGCCTACAAAATTCTAAGTAATGATCCGAGGCCTAAAGATCCCCTATGGAACAAAATCTGGAGCTCGGGGGTTTGGCCCAAAGTCTCTATTTTCCTTTGGCTCTTCGGGCATCAAAAAATCCTCACTTGGGACAACTTAAGGAAACAAATCTTTCATGGTCCCTCAATATGCCCCAACTGCTGTGCTCATGAGGAAACGCAGAAGCACCTTCTAAACAACTGCTCTCTAGCCAATCAGTTGTGGGAAAAGGAAATCTTTCAATGCCAACGAAAATTCCGACCCTCAAAAGATATTGTTAACTCCATCAGGAACTGGCATCAGAACCCCTATACAAGAGAAATCCTTAACCAACTCTAGAGAATTCTCCCAGGTTTATTACTCTGGAAATTTTGGAAGGAAAGAAACAAACATATCTTCAGGGATCAATCTACTTTTCTAGACATCATCTGGAGGAACTTCTGTCACAATCTTGCTGAAACCTTAGATCTGCACTCCTGGGACACTAATGACTTTCGAACTCTGGCTAACGAAAGGGCGATCTGGGATAACTGGGGACTTCAACTTCACCTACGAGAGCTAGTGCACAACACCCCTAGATCAGAAAACACCAACAGCCATTGGATCCCCCCTCCAGAGAACACCTTCAAACTCAATTTTGATGGAGCGTTCAAGGGAAATCTAGGCAAAGTAGGCTTTGGAGGCATAATCAGAGATCACAAAGGCAATCCTATAGTTATCTACTTGGGGAACCTTGGATGGGACATGAACAATTCAGCAGAGCTAGAAGGCCTATGGCAGGGACTTCTCTTTTCACAACATCTTGGGCTTCATCCTATAGAGATTGAAGGGGATTCTCAAATACTTATCAACCTTGCCACTTAGCTCCTCAATGGGGCTCATGCGCAAAAAATTGCTCATAGTTGGAGACTTGAGGCACGTCTGAAGAAAATTGAGGATTGGCTCATCAACAATAGAGCTCTCCTCTTCAAGCACATCAAAAGGTAGGGAAACAAAGTTGTTGATCTACTTGCCAACATGGGAGTAGACAACGAGTACAACCTTCTTACTGGGACTCTTGACATAATTCACAATGATGATCAAAGATTGGAATGCAAAATGTTGGTCCAAAGCGAGGCAGGAGTCTCGGATGCGGGTGGTTCTGAAGAGCATTAAGGTGATGGGATGGTCAGGAGGCATTATGGGAAGAAATATGCCAACCTGCCTTGAAACTGTCCTTCGGCGCATCTACAGAAGATATCAAAGTTTAATGCATTTACCACCTGGTGCGCATCACAACCAGGCCTCTGAACCTCGATACCACTCCACATGCTGCGACCTGGCCATGTCATTTTCTCATATTTATGATGGTTTAATGCCAAGGATTTATGGTAGCACAGGGTTTTGTGTTAATAGGATGGAGAGAAATCATAGCTCTAGAAGACTTTCCAGGCCTGTAACGAGTTGCTACGCCCCGGATACTCAGCTCTCTTCAGATCGAACTGTTACGGGCAAAAGAACTAAGCTCAATTACTGCTTGGAGCTTAGCGACAGTTTCCACTACTCCATTGCCGGCTCTTGCATGCTCGCCACGGTGTATTGGCCAACGCAGTCGCCCCTGTCTCCTGCCCTGCTCTCGCACCCTCAATCTGCAAACTTGACTGAGGACATGCTGCATCTTAGACACCAAATGAGGTGCAGAAGAGGTTCCTCCAGGCACCAGACGAGGTGCTCCCCCACCTCCTCCAGCACCTCTGTTGTGACTTCTCCAAATTTTGATAGCACTTCTAGAGAAAAAAGGGGTCGTCTTCATCATTCTGGGCGAAGCTTTCGCTCCCCAACTCCTCTGTATCCTCCTGTTCATTCCCAAAATATGCACTTCTCTTTCAACAGCTCTCTAAACTGTCCTAGAGTCACTACCTCAGTCATGATTACCTTTCGGGAAACACCTCAGGACATGATTCCTAGTTCCGGACGGATGGCTGGAAGCAATGCGGAAGCCCAGGCTCCAAGGCATAGTGCTGGCTGCTTGAACCTGCAGGATGTGGCAGTTAAAGCCGACCAGGACGGCACCAGCGAAGGCGAGACTATTCAGCCTAGCTCGAAGCCACTCGAGATGAAAAATGACACTAGTCACGCACACGGCGAGCATCTCAATGAAAACTGGGAAATCGGGAATGATAGCAAGTAGTTGAGAAATGGAAATCAAGCGAGCACGGTGAAGGCTCCCTCTGCAATTGGGAAGATGATTCATTCTACTGAGGACCTGTACACGGAAGAAGGAGAACCGAATGAGCTCTAGTGCAGGGTCATTGAAGAAGCACCTGACGAGTAGCACCTCCCTCCTTCTCTTGTTTTTTGCTTTTTCTCTGTCAGTAATTTAGAAAATTTTCATGTTTGTTATAACGTTCATGCTTCGGTTTTTGGTCCTGTTAAATATGACATATATAATCAGAACTATTGGCTTCCCCTACGTGGGATTTTTATGGAAAACACTCAACACTGGTTTCCCTCGGGGAGGGTAGTGCTCAACAATTATCTTTTGTTCAAAATGTCTCTATATTGGACATGGTTCTGGTTGAGACCTGCTGTACATATTTTTTCTAATTAATAGATTAAGCTTACATAGAAAAAAAAAATAGATGCCACTAGCTTGTAATTTTGTGACTCGATTCTTGAATACACCAGTTAATGAATATGTCTTTAAAAAATTTTACTACACACCAAGCTGCAAGTTGTCTAAGCTTAATTTAGGACCAAACAATATCTCAAGTTTGCAGTGTCCCAAATCCTATTAAGTAAAAATGGTGATCGATTTTAGCTTCAACTACATAGGTCACGACATTTACTATATATGTGTCATGGAATTCTCAGTTTAGTGTGCAAAGGTAATTATATAGTTTATCATCAGGGATCCAAGAAATGAGATCTTAGGTATAAAATATCCCAACCAAATTCTACTAAAAATACACTAATATATAGTAGGCATCATTGCTCCAAGTCCACACATAAGTTAACTCACATACAGTAGGTAAGAAACTATATCAGTGTGTAAGCTTGGACTATCATACATGTTACATGAATGACATTTTGATCTTTGGAATTGATCTGTAGGACCCTTGTAAAGGTAAGTATGTCAAGTAATTATGACCTGTAGAGAGTTAGTACAATTTTTCTGCTTCACTTCATTTAACCCTCTATCCATATTTGCTAGAAATTGTAATCCATAATTAATATTACTCTTACTTCTCATATATCCATAAGATCACAATCCTTGTACTTAAGGAGGGATGAGAAAATACCCTAAGGAGGACACAATGAAATTAAAGCTTCTTTTTGTTCCATAGAGTTAAATTTACTCCTAAAGAATAAGAAATCAAAAGGGAAAATCAACATTGTCCAAGAGGTATTAGATCAACGCAGAAGATCCATTTTAGAAAAATAAATAAAAATATTTATCAATGCTCAATATTTTTCCAATATGTGCAATACAGATCTATTGCATGTATGAAAGTTTATTGTAATGTTTGTAAATAGCTAGAGATCATTTATGCATGCTATCTTGTAGGTTTCAATTCTCTGTGCTTAATTGTAAAAATTTCAAAATATTTTCTCATTCAAAAGATTAGTTTCATACATGGTGCAAACACAAGTATATTTTTCCAACCGCTTGTCTAATTCACATGAAAAACATCGGATCAATTAATTACATTAGTGTTAGTGGGTTATATAGATGCTTCATTATGTTAGATTATCCCTTCATCATCTATGCAAAGTATATGGGATATATTCGAGAAAAAATAGTGCTACAAGTATGCATAAAGAATAATCTTAAGGCTGTAAGAACTTACAATATAAGACATGAGATTGATAGATATACTTCTGTACAATTCATTTCATGAAGCAAGTTTTATAAATGATTTTTTTCAAGTATTTACCATCAACTCATATCCCACTGAGTCATCGGAGAGATATAAAGGTTAGGGCTAGTTAAAGTTATATATCTACAATTTATATCCCAGGACATCAACTAGTAGAGACAGTATTATATTAGGACCCTTATAGACACACATTCTCTTTTCCATGGGGTTAGATGTACAACCTAATCTCTAGGATATTTATAATATTATGTATTTTTTTATAGATGGTATTATTATAGTGATTACATTTATGAAATAGAGGTAGAGTAGGAGGATTGAGAGTAGAAGGGTGTAGACTATTTGTTAGAGACTACACTCAATTTTTGGAAAATAAAAATGGGTAGTAGGTATTCAGTGATAGGTAGTGATGTAGTGCTACTGAAGTGATGGTTGCTCATGGTTATGGTTGTACTAGCTTTATATACACATCATGGTGACATCATCGCAAAAATATTATTATCACTATATGGAGGGCTAATGAGGATAGAGTGAATGTTGTGAAACTAGCTCCAAAAAGAGAAGAAAAGAGATATCAACACCTTAGAAATAAGCCACTTCGAGGGGACAACCTCCAATACATTACATGAATGAACAATTCTTCAATGATACAATTTACAAAACCTCCTTTCTATATATAGGAGTCCATGGGGCCATAATGTAATCCTAGTGGGCCACAATGTAATCCTAGCCAACCTAACAATAATAATTTAAGGGCACAATAATAACAAAATGGGGATTACAAGGGTACAATAATAACAATAAGGGGTTTACACTAACAATAATAAGGGACTATACTAGTGATATAGGGACCTAACATGCCCCTCTCCTTCAAAAAAGTGTTGTCCTCAACACTTGAGTAGCTCCGGGTGCTTCTGTATAAAATTCTCATCCTCCCATGTAGAATCTTCAGTGGGTAAGTTCTTCCACTTGATGAGATACTCTGAAATTGATCGATTCCGTAGTTGTCGAGTTCTTTTTTCCATGACTGCTTCAGGTTCCAATATGATTTTCCCTTCCCCATCAAGTTCTGGCAATACTGTTTGAACTGGAAGATTTTCACCTATAACCTTCTTTAAGCATGAAAAATGGAAAACTGGATGTACTCGCGAAGAAGCAGGAAGCTCCAATTTGTATGCCATAGAACCAATCTTTTGCAACACCTTGTAAGGACCATAGTACTTTGGTGATAATTTATTATCCTTCTTAGCTTGCTTGAGGGACATTTGTTTGTATGGTTGTAGCCGTAAAAATACCAAATCTCCTACATCAAAACTTCTCTCGCTGCGATGTTGATCTGCCTGTTGTTTCATTCGATTTTGTGCCAAATTCAGGTTATCCTTTAAGAGTTGGAGAACTTCTTGTTGATGATCGATGTGATCTTCCACTGCTTGAACCTTCGAATTTTCCCTTAAAGATGATGTGATCGATGGTGGATGATATCCATAAAGTGCCATAAATGGGGTCATTTTTGCTGCAGTATGGAAGGAGGTGTTATACCACCATTCAGCGAGAGGTAACCACTTGACCCATTGTGTTTGTTTATCAGATACAAAACAACGAAGATATCCTTCCAAACATTTATTTACTATCTCAGTTTGACTATCAGATGGAGGATGATAAGATGAGCTATGAGCTAATTGAGTACCCAAACAAGAAAATAACTCCGTCCAAAAATTTCCAGTAAAAATGGGATCTCTGTCACTCACAATAACCCTTGGGCTTCCATGTAGCTTTTGAATTATATCCATAAATGTAGTAGCAACTGTACTTGCTTTAAATGGATGAGATAATGCACAAAAGTGTGCATACTTGGTAAGTCTATCAACTACCACCATGATGACACTTTTTCCTTCAGACTTAGGTAAACCTGTGATAAAATCCATTGAAATCTCCTCCCAACGTTGACTTGGAATGGATAAAGGTTGTAGAAGTCCCGGGGTCTTAATTGTCTCAACTTTATTCTGCTGGAAAACCAAACATTCCGTCACAAAATTTTGAATATCAGATTTAAGGCCATCCCAAAAAAATTCTTTCTTCACCCTGTGGTAAGTTTTTAAAAATCCTGAGTGTCCTCCTAAAGGAGAAGTGTGCAATTCCAGAAGAATATTTTGTTTTAGTTGGGAATTCTTATAAAGATATAAGCGATCTTTGTACCATAAGGAATCATTTTTCCAACTAAATGTATCAGATGTACTAGGATCTTGCTGCAACTTTTGAATGAGTGTCCATACATCTTTCTCCTTCTTCCATTCATCTCTTGCTTCGGTTATCCAATCTGGTTGGATAATAGAAATGGCACAAAGCAATGCTTCCACCTCTTCATTCTTTCTTGAGGGTGCATCTGCAACAACATTAAGCTTTCCTTTTTTGTAGATTATTTCAAAGTCATAACCCAACATCTTTGTGACCCATTTTTGCTGCTCTTTAGAAGATAGTCTTTGTTCCAAAAAGTGTTTAAGACTATCATGATCAGTTTTTACCTTGAAGTGTCTTCCCATTAGGTAAGTTCGCCATTTCTTTAGTGCATGCGGTATTGCTAACATTTCCTTCTCATAAATAGGTTTTTGTAAATACTTTCCTTTGATTGGACGACTTTCAAAAGCAATGGGTCTTCCTTCCTGCATTAAAACTGCACCAATTCCATTTCCTGAGGCATCACATTCCACAGTAAAGGTTTTTGTGAAGTCTGGCGTAGCTAAGACTGGTGCTAGGCACATTGCCTCTTTAAGATGTTCAAAGGCCTTAGTTGCTTCAGGAGTCCATGAAAATGCATCTTTCTTCAATAATGTTGTTAGAGGTGCTGCTATTCTCCTATAATTCTTAACAAACTTGCGATAATACCCTGTTAACCCGAGAAATCCTCGCAACTGCTTTATGGTTGTGGGGACTTTCCATTCCTTAATAGCTTTAATTTTGTTAGGGTCTACTTTAACACCCTCATGAGATACAATATGACCCAGATATTCCACCTCTTGTACTCCAAAGAAACATTTGGATGTTTTTGCATATAATTCTTTCTCCTGCAATAGTTTGAGCACCCTGTCAACATGTTCAACATGATCCTTCCAAGACCTGCTGTAGATTAGTATATCATCAAAAAATACTAGCACAAATTTTCTAAGGAAGGGTTTGAATATGGAATTCATCAACCCTTGAAATGTAGAAGGTGCATTGGTAAGGCCAAAAGGCATGACCAAAAATTCATAATGACCCTCATGAGTTCGAAATGCTGTTTTTGGAATATCTTCAGTCTTCATTCTAATTTGATGATATCCTGAACGAAGATCCAACTTGGTAAATAAATTGCTCCATGTAATTCATCCAATAATTCATCAATCACAGGAATGGGAAATTTGTCTTTAATGGTGAGCTTATTGAGCTCCCTATAATCTGGACACATTAGCCATGATCCATCCTTCTTGTGTACCAATACTACAGGAGCAGAGAAAGAACTTTGACTGGGTTGAATTATACCCGCCTCTAACATTTCTGCAATCATACGTTCAATTTCGCTCTTTTGGAAGTAAGGATATCTATAAGGCCTGATGTTAGGAGGAACACTTCCTGGAATCAAATGAATAGCATGATCATGATCACGAATAGGTGGGAGTCCTTTGGGAGTTTCAAACACCTTGGAATGATTGTCCAAGACTTGTTGGAGATCTGCAGAAATAGATGATTTTGATGTTGGAACTTCTAGTGACCATAATTGTGCAATTACGCCTCGTTGTTCTTTCTTTAGAAGCTTTGTCATGCCATTAGAGCTTATTATCCTTCCTGGCTTCCCTTCAATACCCCGTAATTCGACTTCCTTTCCTTCTGAAAAGAATTTTAAGAAAAGTTCTTGAAAATTAAAAGCTACCGTCCCCAAAGATTGTAACCATTGTACTCCTAGTACAACATCAGCACCTCCCATAGGAATGGAAAGCATTGGACTAGTCAATACATATTCCCCCATGGTTAGCTTGATATTATGGCATTTTCTAGAGCAATTTATAGTTCCTCAATTTGCAACCATCACTTGACATTCTGGTGCTGGGTATAGGACACAATTTAATTCCTTGCTTCTTTGTGTTGAATATGGTTTCTTTGGATCAATCTTTCTTTCCTTTTCTTTTTGGCTTTGTCCTTCTATCTTTGAGTTTGGATGGTAATTCCTGCCAATGCATTACACGATATGGTCAAACTCATTTCTTCCTCTTCTTGGGTTGGTTCCTAGTGTATGCCCTCTTCTTGTTCATTTTCTTCTTCCTCTTCACAATCTATGTAAAATAATTTCTTCTCAGCACACTTATGACCTTTAGTGTATTTTCTATCACAACTGTAGCAAAGCCCTTTTTCTCTTTTTGCTTCCAATTGTTGTGGTGTCAACCTTGTAGGTTGTGGAAATCTAGGCGTAGCAACACTTCCTTCTTTATAGAATTGAGTGGTAGGCTTCCTTGTCGCCATAATTTTACATTCAACTTTTCTTGCCAACCTGAATGCCTTCTCTAGTGAATCAGGTTCCAAAACGCGAACTTCATGTTGGATGTTATCCTTTAAAGTGCCTATGAAGAGATCAATCCTGTGTTCCTCTGGAATATCAGTTACCCTTATATTCAATTTTTGGAAGTCCTCAATGTGCTGCCCCACTAAACCCTTTTGTTGGAGATTTATCAATTGGCTAAAGAAGGTGTTGCTCTTTGTATCCTCATAATGTGCTATCATTTCCTCCGTAAAAATTGACCAAGTGACAATTTTTTTATGGGAACAAAGCCATCGATACAATACAAATGTATTTTTTTCTAAATGTAAAGTTGCAATGCATACCTTTTGTGTGTTTTGCACATTATGGAGATCAAAATATTGCTCCATTTGTAGTATCCATGTTACAGGATCCTTTCCATCAAACTTCCTCATATCCATATTTGGAATATGGTGGTTCTTCCCACCAACATTAGAGTTTATGAAATCACGATTAAAATTTATTTTGTTCTCATCATGAGGTTCTTCTACTATCTTTTCACCATTAGGAAATGTTTCTTGTATCAACCTTGTCAAACCTTCCATGTCTTCTTTTAGAAAATTCTTCATGTTTTCCATTTTCTCATTGATCTTAGTTTCCATGTCATCCATATTAGATTCCATGCCAGCCTGCATGCCATCTATCTTAGATTCCACGCCTTTATTCAAACCATCCATCTTAGTTTCCATTCCTTTCTTCAAAACTTCCATGTCATTTTTGGTTGCTCTTTGCGAGAGCGAAATTTGTTGCACTGGCTCTTGTAATTTTGATATGTCATGTTGATTTTCTTCGTCTTCATGAGTCATAGTAGAGATTTCCAAAGGCTTAATAGGCGTTGAATTCTTCTTAAGGGCCATTTTATAATCCAATAATGATATCTATTCTACAATATTCCCTTGCAATCAATTCAACTTGATTCTTCAAACAAGACTTATGCAATTCGGAAAAAAATTACACACCTTTTACTTGATTTTTAGGAGCTAGATATTGAAATTGGATCATCTTTGTGATTGTGGCTCTTCAATATCTGAAATTCAGCATTGAAGTCACCCTCTAAATTATATTTTGAATGCCACAGGTCTGACTTGATTTGGATTCTCCAAGAAAACGTTATGTCCAATCTCCCACAATGACCTAATTATGGACTGGTTCAGTATAGCGAATTTGTACGGCTTTCCAAGTGTCACTGTTTCATCCTTTGCCTCTGAAATTGATAGCCAAGAAACTAAAGTCCGTGTACCTATGACCACTTTTTACAGCACTCCAATCCGATGCTCAGAGAGAGAGTTATTGAAATTTTCCCACAATCACTTCTTTGAGATGAAATTCGGGAACCTGAAAAAGCACTACCTTTCACAGATCATATCTCCAAAAATATTGCGAACCAAGCTCTGCAAGTTTTTGACAAGTTTCCTTATGATTTCAGCTTCGCACCATAAAAATTTTAGATTCTGAAACTCAGTAAAAAAAAATGTATAGCGCAAATTCCACGATGACCTTTTTAGGAGCCTGAAAAAATACCTAACTTCCATAGATCATATCTCCACAAATGTTGCAAACCAATCTCTGAAATTTTTAGACAATATTCCTCAGGATTTCAGCTTCACACCTAAAATTTTTAGCTTTTGAAACTTCGTAGAAAAAAATTTATAGCGAAAATTCCACGATGACCTATTTGGAGCAGCGAAACCCTAGAATCCAAAGCTCTGATACCAAATGTTGTGAAACCAACTCCAAAAAGAGAAGAAAAGAGATATCAACGCCTTATAAATAAGCCAGTTCGAGGGGGAAACCTCAAATCGCTGACCCATGAATGAACAATTCTTCGATGATACAATTTACAAAACCTCCTTTCTATATATAGGAGTCAGCAGGGCCATAATGTAATCCTAGTGGGCTGATAGCAATCCTAGCCGACCTAAATAATAATTTAAGGGCACAATAATAAAAAAATGGGAGTTTAAAGGTTCTGTCTTAACAATAATGGGTTTACACTATGATAATAAAGGGCTATACTAGTGATACGGGAACAAATTGACTATGTCATGGAGGTATTTATTAAGCATAGACATATCATGATTGAAATAAGAGCACATGTGATGAAAATGTATCTCTAGCCACATCTGTGTTCCTATAAGCCTAGTTGTAGGATCATATAATATCATGAAGACCTATAGCAATGAGTTCAATATACCTAGGGATTACCACCATATATGTAAGAAGGTGCTTACCATATAGCCTAGGATCTGAAGACTGAGAGATTCAAACATTATATGGAGAGTATCTATTCCACCATAACTATCCTACATAGAGGGGGGATGACACATGGCACATATATATTCTATGGGAGATGTTAGGGTCCTATAATTTATAGGATCTCAAGGTGATTAGATATTTTATCTTAGTTATTTGATATTATAAATAACATTTCAATTTGCAAATGATTTCCAAAAAAATATATAAAAGAAAATGAAAAGAGGATATTAAAAAAAATTGAATAAAGAAAAAAGAAAATAAAACAAAAATAGTAAAGGAGAATAAAAAACAATGATGAGAACCCCACAAAAGAAAAACAAAAATAAATAATACTAAAAGTGTTGCAAGTTTAAATGACACTACTTGACAAGATAGTTTCATTCCGTTAAACAAAATGAAGGTTGTGTACACCTTGTTCAAAATTCCATAGTCATTAGTCATTTGTTTAATCATGCAACTTAATCATGGTTAAACAAGTTTCAATTTCTGTTAATTATACTAGAGAATAAGATTAGCCAAAATATTAAATATTGGCTAATGTTAGTTAGGTAGAAAATGATATTGATTCAATTGTTTAAGTTGAATCAATGGAGAAATAAGGGATATGATAGAATAGGCTTTAGTTTTTAATAAGAAGTGAAAAAATGGTTTTCTAGTGAAAATGCACCCTTATGAAAAAATGAATAAAAAATTAGTTTTAACATTAGTTTAAAAATTGGAATTGAAAGATAAATATGGTTGATTAGAGTTCAAAGGGTTAATTTGTGTAATTTTAGACTCATTTTCAAAGCATTATGTAAAAAGGCACAAAGGGTTAATTTTTCAATACATTAACATTTATCCAAAGTTCCTCTCTAAATTCAAAAGTGGCTACATGAAAAACCCATTTTTCGGTTGTGATTAAGTTGCGCACATTTTTCAACCCCTCAATCATCTGAAGCATCGCATCAACAACCAATAATTAGTTTTGGACCCCCATTTCTGTTCTTCTTTTCCCGTTGGGGGGGGGGGGAGTCTGAGATAGCCTGAACCGCCCTTCCCCCGCCCAATGTTATGTAGTGCGCTCTCCATCCACACACCCCCACCCCCACTGCCCTCAAACCACTTACCATGCCGAATCTCTGCAAAACCAATCCCTCATCCATCACGCTATCCATACCTATGCACCTCCTTTCCTCATTTTATGTAGTGTGGAAAACTCTGGAAACACGATCGTACCCTCTAGGATATTACCGTTAAATAAATTTAATTCTCTCAAGTAACCATTTGAATCCAACGGACCTGCGCCTGCAACGAAAAACCCCTAAAAATCCTTAAAAACCTAGTTAAATCACCATTTATTCCTTTCTGTTGCATCATTCTCTGAAATTCACTATTATTTTTAGGTTCTCCAGGGCACAGCGACAATATTCTATCAAATAAAGCACCCGATCCAGCACCTAGCATCCCAATTTCTTCTCTTATTATCTACAAACCTGTGGCCATCCCTGGTAAATCCTTCATTTTCCCCCTCCCTATTCTGTAAATTCTCCTTTAATAAGATGCCTCCGAAGAAGAAAAACTAGGAGAACTCTGTAAACCCACTTATTTGTCCCCCTATAGATTTAGACCACATCCCATTAGCCGATAGAGATTATAAAATTGATGAGACACATTGTGAGTTAAAAATCTTCAAACTCTACTATTGGCTCTAAGACAAGTTTATGGAAAAAAAAGATGAAATTGGACTCTGGAAGTCCAATCTCCCCCACTACACTTTTCGCCAAACCTTCCATTCTCCTAAATTCACAAGAAAGTGCCAAGCCTGTTATGTCCCTAACTAGAGAGCAATTCCTAGCCCCTACTAGTGAAATTCTCTTCACCATTACTTCCAAAGCGATAGATCAAATGATGTAGGCCCCCTTTATCAAAAATGACACCAAATTCTCAATAGAATCAATGACAAAATTAAACCATAAACTTGATTTTTCTAAGAGAGCCCAAATTTTTTACCTTTTCGTACCTAAAACCACTCAATTACCAAGGAAACTCCACCTTATACTTCCTCAATTTTCCCTGATCAAGCCAATAAAATCATATCTATGATATCATACATTTTAGGCTACTATTCTGATCAGTGGCTAGATGAACCCATTCTAGGTCTCCTATCCATATTTTTCAGAGATAGTAAGGCCTCTATTATTTTCAATTTTAGTCAATTTCTGACTTATAGTATTCATTAATATTTCTCGAAGTTACTAACTGAGGAAGCTTTCAAATATACTTCAATTCTAGTTTACATGTTTATATACTATTAGGCATACATGTTCAAATTTGCTATGCAGAAGTTAGATGAAGAAGGGAATCAACAATCATCCATATTCTGGACTTCCTTGGTGATGAAGGAGTGGGAGGAATTCACATACAAACATTACATTGAGCATTTTATACACCAACAATGAGTATGTTAAACAATTCAGTAGAGCTAAGAATAAGTGAAGAGATAAAAATAATTTTACACCTCGGAGAGCAAGCAAAGACTAGATACTTGTTCTAGTGCCAGAAATACACTAAAATCAGATTGTATGGGTGTGAGTTGGCACGATACAAATTTCTAAAATGTCTCCCAATAAGGATATTTAAACTAGAATATATTATAAAAATTCTTAATTCATATGAAATACACTTTGCTTCAACAAAGAAGGAATCATAATTTATAATCAACACACATATTGGTTCTTTTGTGTAATAGTAGGTCAGTGGGAGAAGAAGAAGATAATATTCTCAAAGAATGAAGTTCAACTTAAGTTTCACATGGTCCTATGACCCTCTAGGTATAATTTCTAAATTGAGAGTGGAAAACAAAACTACTCCTTATACTGATACCCAGAGGCTTGAAATTGAGATATATGTGAACCAGTTGACTTCGGCAGAAAATAACTTATAAGAAGCTGAAGAGAATATTGTTTCTACTTCTAATTCACAAAATCTTGTTCCTTGGGAGAAAGAAGCCGAGAGACAAAGATAAGAAGAGTCACCTTCAGTGACGTAAAGTGTAGGGAATGACTTTAAACTTATGTACAGGAAGAGAACTAAATTGAATCCTAAGAATATTCAGAGAAGAATCTAGAACAAGAGCTTGCCATGATAGTCAAGGAAACAACATCTTCCTCTCAAGCAGGTAGACTATTTGTTGTATCTTCAACAATATCATCAGTGTCCCAAGATCAACAAGACACATTCCAAACTACAAATGTTGTTCAAGAAGAGAAATAAAAGAGCATTTTTGACAGATTTAGAGAAATCAAAGTTAAGAATTCGATTCTTGAGAATAACAATTATACTTAGTTTTGGAAGCATACTTCCAGCTCACAGATTAGAATTCTTTCAGTTTTTTATTCAGGGAAAGGGAGCATGTAGGTCTTCCCTGAGGCTAAAATCCCATAGCCTAAATCAACATCAGATTATAAGAAGACAAATTTTCAGTTTGATACTAAATATATAAATCTGATTGACCAAATGGAGATGAATATACAAACTGATGAAATGATCTGTTCCACTCTAACCAATACTACTATGATTGTTTCTAAATTGCAGGTTTCACTGATCAACATTCAATCTCAGATAAAAATGGAGAATATTTCTTCTCTAGCAAAGGATACCAGGATCCAATCTCTGGAGGATTTAGTAGTGAAGATGGGTTATGATCCAAAAAACATGAAACATGCAGAGGAGTTGATCAAGAAGAAGAATGCTGACATTATAGCATTAAGGAAGCAACTGAAGTTTCCATCAACTAAAGATCCTCTCACAAAAGATATTGAAGAATGCAAGACTCAGAGGGATACATGATAAAATTAATCATGGAACAAAATTCTCAGAAGACAGATGGAAACAAAAATAGAGGAAATAATTAAGGAAAAAGAGCAGAGTTCAAAAGTAGCCATGGTTCCTCTAGATGTTGTACCTCTCACAACAATTCCCACCTCAAATGTTGCAACATCAACAACACCTTCTACATAATCTACAGAGGTTGTTTTCCAATTGACAAAGGTTGTTGAGAACCTGTCAATTCAGAATGAGGAAATAAAGAAACTGCAGGGACAAGTCAAAACACTACAAGATCAGAAGACCAGTAGTGAAGCTTCACAACTTGCTAAAGCTAAGAATCTCAGAGGCTAATAGAAAGGCTGCCAAAATAAGAAAGAGAATTTGCTATTGGATAGACCTTGGCCTAAGTCAAGGAAAGCATTTGGACAGATATTCTGGATTCTATATCTAAAATTTTGCCATGTATCCAGATTATTTTTTAGCATAAAGACTTGACTAAGAAAGCAACAAAGGCTATTACAGAGATCAAATAATAGTTGGGTCACATGCCTACCAAATCTACAAACATCATCAAGTTCCTAAAGTCAATGAATAAGTATGAGTTGGATGATTTAGGAATTGAATGTAGGACATAAACCATTTGGGAGGTAAAGAATACTCTGACTAAAAATAATATTATCTCTCAACTGGAGGAAAAGTGTCAGAGTATGGAAATAATAGTAAACTGATTTTTCACTAGGATACAAACTTTAAATAAAAAATGGTTACCCAATTTATTTGTAATTAATGATAAATTAATTACTCATGAATATTATATTAAAAATCTTAAGGAGGTAGCCAGAGATAGCTCAAATTTTGATAACATCAAAGGCAGCATGACAAGTAGAGAATTCTTGGAAGCAATGGGAAATGATTTCTTTATCTATCATGAAGTAAATCACATTTTCATGGTAAGGCCGAAATTTGCAAAGTATACTGAGGTTGAGGAGATTTACCATAAGGTAACCAAATTGACCATTCGAGATGAAGACAGATGGGACAAACTATGTGAATTACTATATTGATTGGTAATTGGGATGCAGTTATAAGATTAGCCAACACATCAGCCAACGTAGCACTATAACATGTCAATTCATCAAGAGACTCCTCCAAAGCAGAGCCACCTCTCCATGCAATTTTCCACCAAGCCTATTTCTTTGCAGAGATCAATAATTTTTTTTAGGATAATGATAAATATATATTTTCAGTTGAGACATTGATTTGTAATTATTGTATTAATACTTCACACTTTGAAGTATTTTGGGTTGATTTTTGAATATAATTTTCTCCAAGTTATTGTATTTTTCTAGTTGTTGGACTCACCAATAATACAAGGACATTCTTCACAGGAATCATGTGCTAGACGAATTCGTGATGTGTTTCTCGTGTTCATGTGTTTATTCATTGTTTTATTTCAATGTCATTTCTTAAAAGATTAATTACATTATGGGTAAGGTGATGAATAATATTTGTTGAAATATTCACCATATTCTTGCTATAGGTAATTTATATGTTTTCTTCTGAAGTTAAATTAAGGAATTCTTAATTTCTCCTTCATTTCTACTGAACCTTTCATTTCTTCTGTTTCATATCATTTAAATTCTGAAATATCCAACTAGTGCAACCTAGCTTTCCCTATGAAACTCCCTTAAACTTTGATATAGATCCAGTTATTTTTTAGACTACATAGCCCAATGGAATTATAAGAATTCAATCAACCAAGCAATCCAATAAAATCACAAACAAAAAAATAATTGCAAAAGTCATAACTAGCCTAAAATTCCCATCAAACAAAGCTAAATCTGACACAGAGATCCCAACTTCCAAAGTGGATTTGATGTTGTCCTCTGTCTTTACTGTCACAATATCAAAAATTACAGAATGATAACATAGTGGCGATCATACTGGTGACAATTGAAAATATTGTAATTTTATTCGAATTCATTTCCATCGTTAAATGAAACGTATCTTAGGAATATTTCGAGAGATTGTTTCCTTTTAATTTTTATAAATAATAGTTTGTGTGTGTGTGTGTGTGTGATTTTGATTTTAATTCTGGCTCCCAAAATATTTTATACCAGATCTCATCCTGATCCTAAACCTACAACTATTGCTGATAATCCTCAAAAATTGTTGAGGAGAAGAAGTATAACTGAGAGCCAAGGAAGTAACAGTCCTCCCCCTAGGGTAGATTCACTTCCAAATAACTTTGTCACTTTACAATATATTGAATTTGATTTTCCTTTCGAGCATAACTTATTTAGGACTAAGTTAGAAAATTTGGTGGACCAAACTGTGGTAGATTAGTCTACCTTGCGACGTCATTCTTTTGAAGTACATTCTTCCCAACTTGATCCTAATCTTCAAATCCTTTAAGACTTCAATAAATTTCAATATTTAGTTTTAGGTCTTGAATTATCTGTCCATGAGGAATACATCCAACAATCTATTGAACTCTATTCTTTAAATTCTTTTTCAGTTTCATCCACTTCATCTCAATTTGTTAATCCAAGATCATCCAATCTGACTCCTTCTATAGTTTCCACTACCACACCTGTAATTTCTCACCAGGAAACTCAAACTCCATATTCTCCCCAATATTCAGTTATAATTAAATATACATCTTCAACACAACCTCAAAATCTAGTTCAACCTCCACCTTTCATCCAACCTCCTCCTTTCATCCAACCTCCATCTTTAATCAATCCACATATTATCCATCCTCATATTCCTGTAATGGTAACAATATATGATCCACTTGTTCTTCGGGGTCCTTTGGCAACATGCCACAAGACTATCAAACTAGGATCCCCCATTTTGATGGTACTGGACCCATAACTGCTCTAAAACATGTTGATAGGATGAATGATAGTTTTTATCTTCAAGAAGTTGATGAAGAGAATGCTAAAATGAGGTTATTTTCTCAAATTCTTACTAGAGAAGTTAGAAATGGTTTAAGGCCTTTCCACCTAATAGCATTAATGATCTACATGTATTTCATCAATCATTCCTTAATAAATGGGAAGTTAAAAGTAACCTTATTCAGATTCTATTAGAATATGAAAGTATTAGGAGGGCGCTTGCCAAAAGTGTCCAGGATTATTCCACTAGATTCAATAGTGTTTATAATGCAATTCATGCAAACATTAAACCAACACAAGGTTTAGCCTTAATAAAATTCCATGATGGCTTTAAGGTAGACATGTCTTATCAACTAAGAGAGAGAAACTCTGCAACGTTAGAAAAAATGAAAAGAGATGCAATGGGTGTAGAATCCAATTTGTTAACAAAAAGAGCTAGGATAAGAACATAAAGGAGAGTGACAATGAAAGAATATCCATCAACATCTTTTTCTAATGCTAAGATAGATTATTTGGTTATAATAGTATAACTAATTATGGAAAGGATCAATATAATAGATTTAATTCCCCCAAGAGAAAATCATCCTGGCCCTCAAAACTGAAACCAAAATGCTAGGAGAAATCCACCACAAATAAAACAAAGGGAACAAAGGGGACCAGACCAACAAATTAGACCTCATTTCCAATAGAATTCTGTTGATGATGAAGGAGAAATAGTTGAAGAGGTAGAAGAGAATCTAATAAATATGATGGGAATAAATGATGATGAAACATTTTTTCTTACTCAAGAAGAACAAGAACCTTTTTAGATTTTTCATACACAGCTTGATTCTGAGGAATCAGATGATTATAAATAGGGATTTGAGAATGCTATCATGGAATTTCATAGACAATATAACCTTAGAAGTAAGAAAACTATAGATACACCTAGCAAGAAAACTTCTGATATTCCTGCTAAGAAAGCCTCTGATACCACTGTTAAGAAAATCACAAATACTGCTACTAAGAAAACTTTTGAAAATTCAAGTAAAAGTAAAGTAGAAAATCTTGCCAAAAAGATAGTTGATATTGCTTAAAAAAGAACTCAAAGTGATATCTCAACCACTAGTTAGAAAAAATGTGTTATCTCAAAATATGTTAATGATAAATCATATTTCCTAAACATGGGTAAAGTTCATACATCCTTAAATATTGAGAGTGAGTTAGCAAGACACAAAATACCCATTCCTTTAACAGAGTTAATGAACAAAAATGCGTACAGATCTCAGGTAATGAAAGCTCTAAATATAGGGGAAAATACAAATACTATCAATTTGAATGATGACCAACCTGAAATTTTATTTGGACCAGAAGTAGATGGAAAACCTCGAGAAGGAGGTGTACCTCCCTTCTATGTTAGCCTAAATGTCCATGACAAAATTCTGCATAATTCCATGCTAGATTTAGGTGCTTCACAAAATTTAATGCCTAAGGCTGTCATGGAGAAATTAGGAATTGACATTACTAGACCATATAAGGATTTATATTCCTTTGATTCTAGAAAAGTAAGATTCTTAGGTCTTATCAAAGATCTATGTGTTACTTTGGCACAAATTCTAGCCAAAATTTTGGTGACGAATACAATGGTTGTAGATCTACCCTCTAAGTATGGCATGATTTTCTCACACTCATGGGGAGCTAAGTTCCAAGGAACCCTACAGATGGATATGAATTTTTCTACCATACTAGTATTTATTCACCATAGGAGATTATATAGGGTGACCTTGATGAAATTCATGGTGAGTATTCAAGATAAGCCACACAACTATCCTGTTTTTTCTATCCATTCAGATTTTGAAACTTTCATTCTCTATAATGATGGAGACATCAACACTCAAGTTTATAATTCATAAATTTATGTTTGTGAAATATATGAAAACCAAACAAAAACATTGGAATAGAACACTCATCTTGAACCTCTTTGGAACATGGACTTTTATGGATCTTGTAGCGAAGAGGGTTCTAGAGGAGGAGTGTGGGTTTCAAATATAGGAAATAATAATGCTGAAAGAAATTAATACAAGCTTAATTTTCAATGTACTAATAATACAGCTAAGTATGAAGCACTAATACTAGAGTTACAATTATTGAAAAAATTGGGTGCTAAAAGAATTTCCATTCATGGGGATTCTGAGCTAAACATAAAATAAATAAAAGGAGAATACTCTACAAAACACCCTAGATTAAGAGCATTCAGAAATGTTGTGATGGATTTTATAGAGTTTTGTGGAATATGCACTTTCTGCAATTCTATTGAGGCCTCAGAAATCAGTGGCAACAACAAGGGGGATAACCACCCGGTTCGGACCTTAAATCAGTTCCTTTTCCATTTGCGATAGTGGCTTCAACTGGGTGTAGTGGGACCATTTTCCCAGATTTTGGTTTTGTATGGTTGTTGGGTTTTTATCAAATGATTTGCAGGAAGAATAGCTAAAAAAACTAAAACAATTTTATTCTAAAATGAAAAAATTTGAATTAAGTCTAATCTAATCTAACCTGGGATAATTCTAATTTTATGCGATCTAGAATGATATCTATTCCATCTGTGGTAATTTAGATCAATCACGGACTTAATAGAATTAATACTTTTGTAAGATAATTATTTTGAGAAATAGTTAATCAAAAGAAGATGTGAAACATATCGCATATATTCTGATGATCATATATAAAACAAATCAATTTCTATTTGTATATCGTACAATAATGCAACTGATATTTCAAACAGAAACAATTGATTTCATACATAATTCATGAAATCTGGAATTATCACTAATGTTTAAAACAAAGTTTGGAATACATGATAATAGTACCAGATATGTGTTTTCCTAATCATCTGATCAATGATAATAGGCCACAATCAATCCTTCTATCAATAAGTCTTTCATAGAATACAAAAGTGCGTCAACAGTGATCAACAAAATCATATATAACTAAAATGGCCATGTTCCATAATTTTATCAAGGCATCCACAAACTTACAATAAAGCACTCTCTGTAAATTTTCTCAATAAAAATTATGGACCCTTCTCTAAATGCATGAGAAGGGTTTAAATACTACATTAACTAATTACAAAAGAGGATAATAAAAAATATCTTATGAGGTGGTTTCAAACAACCTTCCTCATTCCTAGTATCTAATTGCTAAATTTGAAATTATTAAAAACAAATTAACTTATAATCATTCCTGATGATAGATTACTGCCAGCTCTACTTTTCTACTCTCAAATATCAGACATTGGTTGAACTTGTGCAGGCTTCCCGAACTGTGTCTTCATCTGCCCTGTAAATATAACATCAAGTAAAAGTGGCTGCATTTTTTGTATGGAATCCAAAGAACAATTCAATGTCATTATTTGACTATGAGGCTTAACCAATAGCTGCCAGTATGCTTCCCAATCAGTCTTTTTCAGTTGTGCAAGAATTTATTCTCGGAGTTGACCTGTGTTTTTCAAAATTTGTTCTAAATTTTTGAGATCAGGAATTGATTTGTGATTTCCCTCTTTAATCAAACCAGAGGTATGCAACATGTAGTTAATAATTTTGACCATACTCTTTGATATACTTGCTGCTCTATCTATGGCCAATTTTTCCTGTTTTACCTGTGCATCCCAGTCAGTAAAGAGAATATCGTTAAAAATTTCTTTGATCTTTGGGAGACCTAACTAAATTCTACCATTCAATATAATCAAAAATTTTGGTATTGAGTTCATTAAACTCAATTCTTTGGTCAATGACTGTATTAGTCAACTATTCATTGATTTCCAAGTGTGGGAATATGTCTGAAATTTGTAAGAGAAACAAGTTTTGTTCTTTTGAGAGTAAGGCATTTAATGCCAATTCTTCTTTTATGAATTCCTCTGCGTTATGAATACCTTCATATTTTTTAAGATCTTCTCTCAATTCTTTAATCAATGTGTTTTTTCTAGATAAGTCATTTTCATGACTTATCTTAAGCACTTCCATATCTTGCTGAAATTTGAAGAGTTTATGCTCAACGTTTTGATTTAGACTATTCCTTTCTTCATCCAGTCGTTGTTGTAGTTGTATGATTTTATCATCCTTTTCTTGAACCAAAATGGATACTTTGGTTGCCTTATCCATCGTTACAGTTGTGTATGTTCCCGCAAATTATGATAGCCGAGTCATATTTTCAATTGGATTTGAAGGAGTGTCTTTCGACACAACTTCCATAACTTCATTTACTAGAAGTGTTCCAATCTTTCTTCTTTTTCTTTGTTTCCTTACTATAACTTTATGAAGAGGGTTGTAGAATACATCCAATGGAGGGATATCAGTTACCTTCAGAAAAATATCTTCAGTAGGAAATGTTGGAATGACTTCTTTATCTTGGGAGGTTATCCCAGGACATTCAATGATTTCTTTTGCTGAAACTATTTGTCCCTGTGGAGTCTGAAATTCTATATTTTTCTATGAAGATGATACTTCTAGGGTATTTATCAATGTGTTGCTAGCTGAAGTCCAGAATTTATCTAGTTCACTTTGATTTTGTCAATCTATTTGTTTTGCTCTAATTTCTTTGCTTGCTTCACTCATATAACTAGTAACCAAGACATTTTGAGGGATACGTCTGAGTCTTTGTTCTTTGTACTCATTGAATCTATGTAATTCTTCTAGATTTAGATTCAATTTGACAAAATCTTGAACTGCTTCAAAAGTTCTAACATATTTCAAAATGTCTTCAAATCTATCATCTGTGTGTATGCTAGGTTTTATTTTAACTAACTGAGTAAATTTATTAGCAATCTTCTCTAGGTTGAACTACCTTGGGGGTAAAACGGGGAGCATCAAAAGCTCAATATTCTGACATTATTTCAATGCATGATTGAAATTGTTGAGGGTGAATGTACCACATTGAATTGGAAAACTTGGCCATAAAGATTTTTTACATCTTTCAAAGATTAAGTGATTCCATTACCAACAGTTTGGTAAGCAACGTCTCTCCCCATTAATTTATCTAAAACATATAAAGGAAGAACATGTGGAGGAGAGGAGCTTCCAAATACTCTAATTTATGAAAATGATTCTTCAATAAAACATCTCCCTATCATTTGAAGGTCTGAAATGGCTTCCTTAGTGAACCTAGGGCTCACTCTGTCAAGCATGAATTGATGTACGGGTAATACAACTCCATAACATAGCCTTTGAAAATGTGGTGCATAATTATGTTCCCATATCTATTTATGAATCAAATTTATAGGGGTGGGATCGTCGAGAGTCCATTTCCAACACATAACTAGAAAACTAGTAGAAAAACAGATAGCATAAAAATCATATGCACTCATGAAGAATTGGGGGATGGGTTTGGAGGAAGAAGCTCCTCTCTGGAAATATTCATTAATCGCTTTAGCTATATTTTCAGAAAGAATGGTTTCCCAATTCATGATATGAGAATTAACACAGGAGTCATTTAGGGGAAGCCAATTTATAGAGAACTTGGTATTATTAAGGAGACTATATAATCTGCATAGCATCGTGGCTGCAAAATTGTAGGGATTTGCAAGTGAAGCGATAGGATACATACCTGATGTATCATGTTTAAACTTGCTATCCAATTTCCTCCAACCTTGAATTGCCTTGAAAGGGTCCTCATTCTTCTTTGCAAATTTCTCAACAAATCTAATATCATAGATGTCTTGTTGGTCAGGTAACTTGTACATGAATTTCAAATCTTCAGCTCTGAAATAACCTAAGATATCATTCTTAGCAGTTCCTAATTGTCTTTCCTTGATTCTTTAATTATCAGGCACCCACCTAATCATGTCATTATATGGTAAAAGAGTGGCCCTTGCTACTATCCTATGAAGGAAGGAGCATGCAATATCTTTAAACTGTAAATTTGAGGGTGTTGAATCATCAGAAGTTGCCTTGACCTCAACTATTTCAAGTTCTTCATCTTCGAGAATAGTATATATAGGTTGCCACTTTGTAGCACCTCCATCGTCAGTGCAGACCGTATCTGAGACTATCGACGACATTTATGTGCATTCCACTTCTGCAATAGTCTGTTTTCTGTGCTTCTGCATTACTTTGCGTCTGGAAATATCTTGAAGGAAAATCCCTATTAAAGACAGAGTAATGATCAAATGATGGAAGATATATTGAAATGACCAATTTTAAAATAAAAGATCCGGGAAACAGCTATATCATTAATTAATCGCAACGAATCAATAACTGCTTACATTGGGATGATAAAACATAATTAATAGTTCCTGACATGATTTATTTTCACATAAAACCATTATTTAAACCTGTCATATCCATTGCATCATGCCCTTTGAACCTGTCTTTATGAAGCACATTAATTTTTGTTTATGCGATATGCAATTTCGCTATATCCTAAAATCACAAAATCACAGCATCAGAATATTGCTTTATTGGAATATTGCAATATCACAATATCGCAATATCGGAATTTTGGTAAGAACTTCTTAAAGTTTTAGAATGTAAATCTGCGATATATGATTTATGATGTCGCTTGTGAAATTCAGATTCGTGATCGCAAAATCGGGATTTTGTTGTTTTATTGCTTAAATTTCAATGAGAAAAGATTATGTAGGATGTGATTTGTGATAGGGTAATTACAAGGATGTTGTATTAATTTATTTTTGTTTTTTATGTTTTTATTTGATAAAAGATATAATGTTTTTGGAGTTTGATTTTTTATCTAAAATGAAAAATACATTTTTAAGAAGGGTCCCTATTTCTGTTTGTCAAAGGTCTAGATTATTTTGAAAATAAAAATGGGGGGAGTTTTTGCATAGCACAACAATTGGTGATTCACTTGGGAGAACCAGATATCTCTGATTGGTTTATTTTAATATTTCTAAACTTTCAAAACAAGAAAAAGAAATAAGAATAAAAATCGTATGATTTATGAATTAAACAATGTTTTTTCAGAATATAATCTATTTACCTATCTCATTTCTTCTTAATTAACCCCTTCAGTGGTAATACATAGGTATTTGTATCAGTCAGTACTCAGATTTAAAAAGATAAAGTAGGTATTCTCTAAAATTGGTTTCATAGATTTTTACTCATTTATCACAGATAGAGCCACTGTCACCAGTAGGCGTTTATAGCCTTGATAGGGTTATATTTTAACCAATAATGATTCATGGTCCAATCTGAATTTGATTTCGTATTTAAAAATATATTCTGACATATAATTTAATTTCTTTTTCTTGACACATTTTCAAAATCATTGTCTAGGTTTGGCGCCCTGATAGTGACAATGTCATTCATTGATAGTAATTTAGACTGAACAAGCTTGCCCGTAATGAAACCCCTTGTCTATGATTTTTTATAATCATTTAGCTATTACCTTGTTGTAGTATGCAGTATTGGTTATATCAGTCTAGATTATTTCTCTATGATCATGATAAACAGGCTTGTGATCAGACTTATTTTCTTTTTGACGCAGGACTAGCCTGCAAATAACCAGGATCTTTATCACTCATGCATATAAAAGCATGCGCCTCAAATCAACTTCAATTACACGACAATTTTCAATACTCCATGCGGAAGCTTAAAATTCCTCAATCAAAATTTTCCATTCCCCTCTCAATTCCCAATCATTCAAAACCCAAGTCCCTCTCTTCAATATGCCTGACTCAACAAATTGAGATTTAAGAAACCCCAAATTCTATCTATCCATTACACTCATCGTTGTGTTACCCCATCAATTGTTTGAACAAATTACTTTATAACAGTTTGGTCAAGACATCACTGTAATAAGTACCAAATCAATTCACATATGGCTATATTTAAAAATCAATAAAACCAATGTACAAGTGTAAGAAAATCTCAACTCGACCACATATGAATTCCACTCTTCAGAAAATCGGATTCCAATATAAAACTCTATTTCATAATACCATTACAAATATTTATTATATCTGCAATTTCCACATGTCACAATTTGTTCAACTGCGCAAAGGATCAGCCCATTCATTTCATAAGCCTTCATACGCTATAAAGGTACCTACCTCAACAACGCCTCTGCAAATTCATAGTTTGCCCAAAAGAATCTAAACTCAGCACATTCGTGGTTAATATGGAGTGGAACATCGAGCTTCCACTCTGCGCCTGATCTTCTAATTTCTATGATTCGACCAGGACTTCATGAATTCTTCTGCTACCTCTGCTTCAAGTCTTTACTTCACACTTTGATCTCTTCTTAATTACATCAATTATGTTCTCTGTCAAACATGTTTTACAGCTCCAGATACTTTGAGGGATAGCATTTCAGCAAATCGATGGCCCTTAACATTTCTTCATTGAATTTCACTAATGAGTATATAGACTTTTGCACAGGCTACCAACGTATTCAACGTTCAGCTTAACATTTCAGTATTTGGGTTTATAAAGAATTTCAAAAACATTAAAGCTTCACTTACCCAGAAATTCTTCTATGCATTCAATCATTGATCAACATAACTCCAGAACCATTCATACGGTTCATTAGTCTCCCAGATCAATTCCACAACTTGAATCGATTTCAATTCATTGAATTATTTAATTTAACCCAGAGCATAACCTTTAGAACCTTTTGCACAAACATCGATTTCTCCACGTCTTGCTATAACACAAATCGACTTTTGAGGTTACTGTTTCATTAATTCAGAATAGACAGAGTCCAAATTTCTTCAGCGCTAATCGATCTCTTCAATTCAACCTGACATTTATAAACAGAATTTATCCAGCAAATTTATACGAATTCAAACCTGCCAATCAAAGTTCATTCGATTGCATACGCCCCATTTCAACGCTGTAGCAGATTTAATTGACTCGATTTCCATCGATCCAATCTCTTCACTTTCAACGCTATAGCAGATTTGATTGACTCGATTTCCATCGATCCTTACAATGCTTTTTCATTCTAATTGGAACGCTCAGTGTTCATTCCTGCATTTGTAATTAACTTGCAGATTGAATTTTACTAACGAGCCCTTGCTTCTGATCGATACTCTGTCCCATTCAAAATAGGCAGAATCTGAAGTGAATTCTGCATCCAACGCCCTTTGATTGCCCAACTTGCTTATGCATATACAAATCAACATTTAACCATATCGACCAAGCATTTCAAACAACTAAAAACGCTCCATCTCACAAATTGCCAAAACAATACTACAGCTCTTAATGGTTTATAATTCATTTAACACATTTTCAACAGTGAAATTCATTCACTTTCGATGTCACTGAATTACACAAATTTTACTCAATAATCCATAATTCCATGAACTCCAGAAATCAATCAATCAACGGTTTATATATAAATCTGAAACATTGTTTTCATATAAACAAAAAGAGATCACTTACAGCCTTTTCTTTGGCCGGATATCCAACGTTCATGGCCCTTACAATTTGCCAGGCTTACAGCCTTGGCTGTTAAAGCTTGCTCTCAATCACAATCACTCACACCTCTCATGCCTTTGAGGCTTTGCTGAATTTATACAATTTTTAAAATGATATAATTAAATGTTTTATCCCCTTAATATCTCAACAAATCCCTAAATCTCTCAACATCCCTAAAAGATAGATTCTCATCCCTAATTCCAACTTAGGCTCCCTCATTAATTCTAAATAATCTAGAAACTAATTTCTCTCACATTTACAATTTCTCACAAATAATTAATCACTCAAAATAATATTAATATTTACATGAAATTTTAATATTTCTTCAAAACATGAAACCCCCTAGCTTAGGTAAAATACAAGGTGTTTTTGGAAGCTGATGCTCCTGCATCAGATTCCCCATGTAAGAAAATTCATGACCACCTGCTCATAAGTCTGGATCATTATTTCCTCCTGCATCCCAAATTTTATTTTGTAATCTTACATTGCTTGTCAATTGCTTTACTGCTGTTGTTATCTGCTGTTGTCTTCCAGGCTTCCATATTTTGTGCTGTAGTGCTCCACTTGCTCTGCTCTTGCAATCTTTCGCTGTCTTTCTCTTGTTGTATTTCCTTTTCTTTCTTGCTGCTGGCCTCTTCCAGGATTCTTTCGTCATCAGTCTTCTGATACTTTCAATCTCTCGGTCCAATAAATCTCCCGGCTGTTGATTTCTTGCTGCCTGCTGAGCTAAGACGGCTTGCTCAGTTTTTACTTTCTCTATCTGTACTGTCACTTGCTGACTTCTTGCTTCTATGCTTGTTTCTGTTCTGACTGCCACCCGATCATCCATGCCCTCTTGTCTTCTAGAACAGAAAACTTCTTCTTCCTTCATTTGACTGCTCAACTAAGTCAAATGTTCTGCAACAATACCTGCATTCACAACACACTTCTTAGAACAAAAATCATAAGGCATCAGTGCCTTGTCCTCCTTTGCCAGCATTTCAGTATGTTGTCCTGAATTTTCCATCTCCATCAGCACATCAGTATGTTGATTCTCTCTACCCAAAGAATCCTCTGAAGAATTCTCAAGACTGTCAACCAGTCTTTCTCTCACATCATCTGCTTCCATGATATATTTCTGAACTCTTTCTTCTGCCATCTCCCTGTCATACTCCGAATTCTTCAACAAATATTCTAGCAATGCAATTTCTCTGTGACATTGCTGAAGCATAACATCACCATCACTTACAGTCCCTGCATTCATACACAACTTGTCATTTTGAAAACTACAAGTCTCAACAACCTTAAATGTTGGTTCATATACCAGCTCTTCCAGCTGATCCTCTTCTTCATTCACATGAACTTCCTCTTGTACTGTAACAACAAAAGCATCACTACTTTCTTCTTCAAAGTACTTATCTCCCGAGAGATTATTTTCCATGCTTGCGACAGTTTCACAAGATTGCGTATCCTCAAAACCTGTAATCACATCACAACTGTCAGCTGTAAAAACACAAGAGTTCACATTATCCAGCTGATCTGGATCTGCCCAGTAATTCAAGAAATAATCAATGATCTCCTCCTCTGTCTGATCAATGGAAACCTCCTCTTCCAACTCAGCTGCTCTGAGTTGCGTACACTTCAACTGTACATCCATCATCTGCTCGAGCTTCTTCAGCTCTTCTGTTAACTGCATGTTTATCTGTCGATCCCTTTTCTGCTGTAGCCTCTGCCACTTCACTCTCTTCCTCATCAGCCAACCATGTCTCTGGCCTTTCATATTCTTCTGCAACAACTCCATCAATAACTCCAGATGAATTGCGATCTCAGCTTTCTCTTTCTCATACTCCTCATCAGTCAACTGATGTCTTATGCCATTTTCTTTGGCATCTTTCTTCCTCTTCCTACTGTGGCTTTTCTCTGAACCTCTGCTTTCTCCTTTATGACTTTCAGTAGTCATTTCCTTCACCATGAGTTTCTTACTCATGAGTTGCATCAAGCCTCTGCAACAGTATCCTATCCTTCTGCCACTTACCTCACCAATCCCTTCCTCCAGATCTGGTCTTTTGGTAATCACCTGGTCCTCTGCTGGAACCTTTCGAGCATTCTCCACTGCTCCTTCAGGCTTTTCTCATCTGCAACTCTTAAGAACACACTTGTCCTTTTCATTCAACCTCCGTTGAATCTTTAGGTTCTGCCACACACCTAGAATCTTCTTTTGGATTCCATCACTGCTCTCAAGCTGTGACCTGCTTCTTCCTGCTGAGATTTCTCCACTATGCCTGCAACCAAATTCTGTAAATAGTCTTCAAACCAGAGTTAAATATTAACTACACAATCTCACCTTTCAAGATCCTGTTGATCTCGCTTCCTTCCTCAACTGCATTTGCATACCTCTGTTGCAACTTTCATCAGCTTCAAAATCTGTCATTCATGCATTTAATTCAATTTAAAAACTTAAACCCTCATACAGAGCCATTCCAGCTCTGATACCAAAAATGACGCAGGACTAGCCTGCAAATAACCAGGATCTTTATCACTCATGCATATAAAAGCATGCGCCTCAAATCAACTTCAATTACACGGCAATTTTCAATACTCCATGCGGAAGCTTAAAATTCCTCAATCAAAATTTTCCATTCCCCTCTCAATTCCCAATCACTCAAAACCCAAGTCCCTCTCTTCAATACGCCTGACTCAACAAATTGAGATTTAAGAAACCCCAAATTCTATCTATCCATTACACTCATCGTTGTGTTACCCCATCAATTGTTTGAACAAATTACTTTATAACATTTTGGTCAAGACATCACTGTAATAAGTACCAAATCAATTCACATATGGCTATATTTAAAAATCAATAAAACCAATGTACCCGTGTAAGAAAATCTCAACTCGACCACATATGAATTCCACTCTTCAGAAAATCGGATTCCAAAATAAAAAACTGTTTCATAATACCATTACAAATATTTATTATATCTGCAATTTCCACATGTCACAATTTGTTCAACTGCGCAAAGGATCAGCCCATTCATTTCATAAGCCTTCATACGCTATAAAGGTACCTACCTCAACAACGCCTCTGCAAATTCATAGTTTTCCCAAAAGAATCTAAACTCAGCACATTCGTGGTTAAGATGGAGTGGAACATCAAGCTTCCACTCTGCGCCTGATCTTGTAATTTCTATGATTCGACCAGGACTTCATGAATTCTTCTGCTACCTCTGCTTAAAGTCTTTACTTCACACTTTCATCTCTTCTTAATTACATCAATTATGTTCTCTGTCAAACATGTTTTACAGCTCCAGATACTTTGAGGGATAGCATTTCAGCAAATCGATGGCCCTTAACATTTCTTCATTGAATTTCACTAATGAGTATATAAACTTTTGCACAGGTTACCAACGTATTCAACGTTCAGCTTAACATTTCAGTATTTGGGTTTATAAAGAATTTCAAAAACATTAAAGCTTCACTTACCCAGAAATTATTCTACGCATTCAATCATTGATCAACATAACTCCAGAACCATTCATACGGTTCATTAGTCTCCCAGATCGATTCCACAACTTGAATCAATTTCAATTCATTGAATTATTTAATTTAACCCAGAGCATAACCTTTAGAACCTTTCGTGCAGACATCGATTTCTCCACGTCTTGCTATAACACAAATCGACTTTTGAGGTTACTGTTTCATTAATTCAGAATAGACAGAGGCCAAATTTCTTCAGCGCTAATCGATCTCTTCAATTCAACCTGACATTTATAAACAGAATTTATCCAGCAAATTTATACGAATTCAAACCTGCCAATCGAAGTTCATTCGATTGCATACGCCCCATTTCAACGCTGTAGCAGATTTAATTGACTCGATTTCCATCGATCCGATCTCTTCACTTTCAACGCTATAGCAGATTTTATTGACTCGATTTACATCGATCCTTACAATGCTTTTTCATTCTAATTGGAACGCTCAGTGTTCATTCTTGCATTTTTTAATTAACTTGCAGATCGAATTTTACTAACGAGCCCTTGCTTCTGATCGATACTCTGTCCCATTCAAAATAGGCAGAATCTGAAGTGAATTCTGCATCCAACGGCCTTTGATTGCCCAACTTGCTTATGCATTACATATACAAATCAACATTTAACCATATTGACCAAGCATTTCAAACAGCTAAAAACGCTCCGTCTCACAAATTGCCAAAACAATACTACAGCTCTTAATGGTTTATAATTCATTTAACACATTTGCAACAGTGAAATTCATTCACTTTCGATGTCACTGAATTACACAAATTTTACTCAATAACCCATAATGCCATGAACTCCATAAATCAATCAATCAATGGTTTATATATAAATCTGAAACATTGTTTTCATATAAACAAAAAGAGATCACTTACAGCCTTTTCTTTGGCCAGATATCCAACGTTCATGGCCCTTACAGTTTGCCAGGCTTACAGCCTTGGCTGTTAAAGCTTGCTCTCAATCACACTCACTCACACCTCTCATGCCTTTGAGGCTTTGCTGAATTTATACAATTTTTAAAATGATCTAATTAAATGTTTTATCCCCTTAATATCTCAACAAATCCCTAAATCTCTCAACATCCCTAAAAGATAGATTCTCATCCCTAATTCCAACTTAGGCTCCCTCATTAATTCTAAATAATCTAGAAACTAATTTCTCTCACATTTACAATTTCTCACAAATAATTAATCACTCAAAATAATATTAATATTTACATGAAATTTTAATATTTCTTCAAAACATGAAACCCCCTAGCTTAGGTAAAATACAAGGTGTTTTTCGGAGCTGATGCTCCTGCATCACTTTTGGATTTGTACATCGTATGTATATATATATATATATATATATATATATATATATATATATATATATATATATATATATATATATATATATATATATATATATATATATTG